>OY757935.1:35641099-35817910 GCA_963585895.1 Sepioteuthis lessoniana
TTCTCAGTATTTTGGCTGTTCTAAAAACTGCTGTAATCTAGATGGTGTTGATTCTTCCTCTTATTTCCAACTCTTTCGGTCATCTTTCCTAGCTTTTGGAGACCCTTCCAAGTGCACCAACTACAATTGGCATCACTGTCACCCTCAATATCCATAGTTTTTTAGTTCTCTGGCAAAGTCCAAGTATTGTTTTGCTTTTTTTTATTTTCACTCGGTGGTCTGCCAGAACAGCAAAATCCACTTTTTTGTTAATTAGCACTTGGTCTGGTCTTTTGGATGGGATTAAGTGATTCATTTGAATCTCAAAATCCCAGAAAATTTTATAAGTCTCATTTTCTTGGACAGATTAATATTATTACTTCTTGAGAGTTTTTCACATTAGCATTAGTTGATGATTTCTCACTGGAGTTTGAGTGACAGCAAGTCTCCTCAAGTCTCCAGGACTCTTCTTAGTATTCAGTCCGATCTCAATAATGCAGTAGTTTTCCCTAGTCCTCTTATTTCCAAATCCTCCAGTCTCTTTAGTAATCTTTTGGTGACTGTACCAAGAGCACCAATTATAATTAGTATAAGCGTCATTTTCATGTTCCATAGTTTTTTCAATTCCCTAGTATGGTCAAGATATTTATCCTTCTTTTCACTTTCTTTTAATTTTACTCTGTGGTCAGTCAGGACAGCAAAGTTCACAATTTTGCAAGTCCTCTTTTTTTGTTGTTGATTATTATAAGGTCTGGTCGTCTGGCTGAGATTAAGTGATCCGTTTGGATGTCAAAATCCCAGAGGAGTTTGTGTGTGTCATTCTCTAGGACTGATGTTGGGTTGTGCATATACCATTTGTTCGTATGGTCAAATATAAATTTCTTGCACAATTCCCAGTGGATCACCTTGCCCACCCAGTCGTGCCTTGTCTTATATTCTTTCTGAGCTAATTTGCTGTATTTGTTTATTTATGTGATTGATCATTTTGTCTCTTTCGTCGCATAACATACATCTGCTGTTTTGTTGCATTATAACTATTCTTGTTTTGTTATGATTAGTCCTTATGGCATTGTTTTGTGCTGCTATTTCTCTCTTTAGGTTTCACTTTCCTTGCCACGTCCACATTTTCTTGTGTGAGATGTAGCTTATTCATTGCTTAAAACGTCCACAGAGTTGTTATTCTTCCTATTTTTGTTTTCTGGTTAATGTCCTTCTGTTGGTCCTCATGTCATTAGTATTGTTTCTGGTGGCTGAAATCAATCTTCCTCTACACTTTTGTATGTAGTCTTCAAGTCTTTGTATTGATATGTCAACACTGTCTTCAATGCTGGTATGTCCTCTTCCTCCTTCTTTTCTTGGCTCATATAGTCTATCAACGTCATCTATGGGATATAATGCCTTATGCATAGTCATTAGTTTTCTTGTTCTCTGGTCCATTTATTTAAGTTCTTCTCTGGTCCACTTCAAGAATGGTCCCGAGTATCTTATGAAGGGACAGCCCAAGTATTTATCCCTTTGACAAGGTTCCTGCTATAGAGTTTTGTCTCGAGTAATTTTCTGGCTCTTCTGAGATTTTCTTTTTAAATTTTTTCTTTTGTTTCCTGTTGTTTGATGGTGTCAGTTTCCAATATCCCCAAATATTTGTAGGTTTCCTTTCCTCCGAACATTCTGATGACAACTTGATTTGGTAGTTCGACTTCTTCCGTTATGTGTTGTTAGCCACTTTTCATAACTAACATGGCACATTTTTTTCTATGCCAAATTTCATTCCTAAATCTTGACAGTATATTCTCATGGTTTGTATTATTATTATTTACTCCTCTAGAGTTTTTCACATCAGTATTAGCTGATGGTTTTTCACTGGAGTTTGAGTGATAGCAAGTCTCCTCAAGTCTTCAGGACTCATCTCAGTATTCTGGCCATCCTCAGCAATGCTGTTGTTTGGATAGTCTCTACCCATCCGCCAACTTCCAAGTCCTCCAGGGCCTTTAATAATCCTTTAGTTACTGTGCCTAACGCACCAATCACAATTGGCACAATCTTACTTTCATGTTTCCCAGTTTTTTTTATATTATTATTATTATTATTATTATTATTATAACTTGATTTTAAGTTTTATTTTCTGTTTTTTTACCCAAGACCTACAGTGAGAAAAGGTAGAGATTCTATGCATTCTATGTATTTATGTTTTTTGCAGCATCTTTTGGATGATATTTTTTAGTCACATTGGTAGTACTCTTCTAAAGAGATGAACAGTTCTTTAAATTATTATTATTATTATTAATAATAATAATAATAATTTTCACTTGTATTTTTCATCTTGATTTTTATCATTGTTAGTTACTTTTTCATTGCCGCTAACTCAGTTCAACAATCTATTACAGCAAGGAGCAGTGCAAGTTAGCAATAATAATAAAGGATAAGTTCCTAGTGAAACTCAGATTCACATCTGCCTTTGCCTTTGAGAAGCCAAGATTTAAAATGCTTTATCAAAAAATGAAAATGCATAAAAGATGCTATTAAAACTATTAGTGTAAAAAGCATTTACAAACATAGACAGAAAATAAGGAATGGGTTTATAGATTTGATTTGAGCTACTTCAAACCAATAGATTTTTTAAGCTTATTTTGTGGAGCAGCAAATGAACGTGAGTTCAAATCTCATTGAGAGATTATCATTTATTATTTTCGACCAGTGCTGTTTCCTCACTGTCATAAAATCATTATTAATAATAACACTGGGCAACAATTTTTTACTTTTTGAATGTTGTTTACATTTATACAGCTGATTAAGGGTATTTTTGCACTGCTGAATCAGGGAATGGCATCCGTTTCTCTCCATCAGGTCAGGTTTTTTTTGCGAGGTTGATTTGAAAAAAATCAGATCTTTTGACAAAATCGATTACATTTTTGTGGTATTATCGGCTGATTTTTGTCAACACATATCATCCTAAATATGTTTTTAAGAGAAAAAATGTTTTGCCAACAACATATATTGATTACCTGATAGAAACATTGATTACTGTAAACTGAATGGTGGGCATTGATAAAGGTAAGTACATGTAAATTACATGTTGCTTCACCATTGTTCAAACTTCAGGGCTTGAACTTCCGTTTCTTCAAACTCCTGGAATGCTCAGCGGCAGGGAGGTCTACCTTCAGATTCCAACAGCAGTCAGCCATCATAACTGCATCCCAGCGACCATGATATCTGGTCTCCATTTCTTTCAGGTCCTGATGGAATCTCTCCCCCTACTTGTCACTCATTGAACCCAGGTTCTCAGGAAACCGGTCCATATATGAAAATAGGTAGTGCATCTTGACGTTCATGTTACAGCCCAGTCAGCATGTTGTTGACAAGTTCTGCATAGTTTCTGGCCTTATTGTTGCCAAGAAAGTTCTTCACTACCAGAACAAATGCCTTCCATGCTTCCAGTTCCACTTTGTTCATTGAGTTTTCGAACTCTGGATCTCTGATAAGCTGCTGTATCTGAGGACCGTCAAAGATGCCAGCTTTCAACTTCTCCATGGTCAATCCTGGAAAAGCCTGGCACAAATAAGTGAAGCAGTCACCATCCTTGTCCAGAGCCACCAGCACGACAAAGCAAATATTCCGCAACACTCATGAAGCGAAAACACCGGTACATGTGCGGATGGAGTTTCCTATACATTTCATGGGGCGGCTGATCCACCAACTTTAGTTTTGATCCACCAACTTTATGCTTTGCCGTACCAATTTCTGGAAGATTTCGAGGTTTTATGACTTCCAACTGATCCCTTTTCGACATAATCACCCAGAAATAGTGGACCTGAAAACTTCTTGTCATTAAAATAATCATTTCCAAACAAAACAATTGTTCGACATGGCATTTTACCCCCACCAACTTCTTCTAAAATGCTCCACACATGCGTACATATGAAGATAAACAAAAAACAAGATGTGGCCATAGCTCAAAAACTTAACCTGATTGAGCAAAACCAATGTGATTTTTGGATTCAGCGCATCAGATTTGTCCTAAATCAGCTAAAGAACGCAGACAACAAATTTGTTGTTGACCAGTGTAATCTATTTGAACCTGTTTTGAAAACGTAAGCTTTGCATAGATATTAATAACTACGAGACTGATTGCATTTCACATAGCACTAATACCCTTGGGAAAGGTATGAATCCAATTATTCTCCCTCCAGCTATGGGTAAATAGTAGGGCAGACTAGCTTCTTCAGCCTTGGTAAGGCAACTAGTCTAGGAGAAGGAAAACTCTGAATTCAAACCTGTTAAACTCCACTTAAAAATTGACCTTGCGTCATATCCTGCCCGAGCGGAGGGGTTGGTAAATATGATTAATAACTACTTTGCCATTGATTCAATTGCTCAATCAAGCCCAGATTATCTTTACAGTCACTTATTTTACTTAATTTTAAGTTCGAATTATTAATAAATTTCTTCCCAAACCAGCTCAGTATGAAGCAACTGATACTATTTACTTCTATGACGCTGCATTAGTATACAGCCTTTTACTTCAGTGAAAAGAATTATAATTTTCTTTTTTCTGAGTTGACAACCATAAATAAATAAACATTACCACACTATCATTAACTCTTTTTCGGCTGTGAGTGACTGTAATCAAATTCCTAAAGATATGCCATATGCAAGTATTTTCATACTATCATTTTTTTAATGGTTCATATTTTTCAATTATTGGCGAATTTTACAGACACGTTCCCTGTTATTTTGACACCAAATTCGACAATTTTTGTCATACTTTTTCATTCAGATTGTTACCATAAAGACTCTTAGAGGAAAATATTATCATCATCATCATGTCGCGCCATTAGCACGGATATCTCTGACTCTTTCCTGCCACCCTTCTCTATCGTCCATTGCTTCCGGCAGGTCTTCAAGGCCACATCCTGAATCGGCACAGAGCTGTTGTATATAGGTTCTAGCAGGTTGTCCTGCCTTTGCTCGTCCATGTGAAAGGGTTCACAGTAGGATGTCACTTATGAGTTCGTCCCTACTTCTCCAGCAGTGTCCCACATGTTTGGTTCCATAGTTTTCGTGATGGATGGTAGGTGGCCGTACAGCTGCAGCTTTGTGGGGTGCTGCCTCCAAGACTTGTTCAATGTTGCTCGCAGCATTCTTGTGTAGTTGCCGTCAAGCTTTTTCTCCATACGTTTAGTTAGCGTCCATGTAGTGCATCCATACAGCAGTATCGACATGACTGCTGCTTGGAAAAAAAACTGCGTATTATTTTATCTGTCAGGTCTGACTTCCAGATGACTGATAACCTATCGATAGCTGTCCATGCCTTTGTTAGTTGCGTGTTGATGTCTGTCTCAGTTGATGAGACACTGCTTCCAAGGTAGGTGAACTTCTAAGCTGATTTTGGAAGAACTTTATTTGAACTCAGAATTAAGTGAAAAGATAATTCTGAGCATCTCTTTAAAAGATACCACACGATCAAAGGACGCTAATGTTTAAAAAAAAAAAAAAGAAGAGAGGAAATCTACTAATATCATTTAGAAAATGTACTTTTTAATGTTCTAACACAAGTTTACTATAACATTTACATTGATTATCATGATATTTATTGGAGATTTAAATGTTTTAAAGTAATCGTTTTTCTTCTAACAGTTTTTTTTCTTCAGGAAAACGTGAAATTAGTAAGTGGGTCAGGATCTCGCCACTTTTCCCTATCGTTCATCGCCTCTGGCAGGTCTTCAGGGCTACATCCCGTATCCTCACATAGCTGCTGCATGTATGTTCTAGCTGGTCGTCCTGCTTTTGCCCGGCCATATGTGGGGGTCCATAGGAGTACATCACTTATGAGCTCGTCTCTGCTTTTCCAGTAGTGTCCTGCGTATCTGGTTCGTGTAACTTGGATAGTTTTCGTGATGGGAGGCAGGTGGCCGTATAGTTGGTGCTTTGTGGAGTGTTGCCGCCAGGACTTATTCAATATTGCTCTTAACATTCTTGTGTAATTAAATGAGCATATAAGTCGCAAATACTCACAAAATTCATCATACGTAAAAAAAAAAAAAAATAATAATAACGACTTTATCATCATCATCAAATTGCACAGACAACACTGATTTCCCTGACTTTCTCCCTCCGTTCCTTCTCATTCATCGCTCCCGTCAGGTACTCTAAACTACATCCTGTGTATTCGAGATAACACAATGCTTACAACAAGCAATGTGATAAACATATGAGCATGTTCATGTAATAAGTAGCTACATGAAGCAATCTACTACTACTACTACTACTACTACTACAAATACACACACACTCACGAGGCAATGAATATACAAAAAACACCACATCAATACTTATGAAAGATCGCCGAAAAGCCATTGGAAACTACGGGTCATGTTAGAAAATATTTTTTTCGATTGCAAAATGACAAGACGTTTTCCTCTAATGTAAGTTGGCGACCGTAGTCGTGGGCGACCAGAAGGCTCCCTTTACAATAGCTACTACACCGAAGTATAGGGGAGGGCGCTACATCTTTCCCTGGATTGCTCCACTTTACCCTTGATATTACTGAGTGTTAAGCAAGGAAGTATCAAGTACCATTTTTTAAAGTCTTTGGTATGACGCGACCTGGGATTGAACCCAGATCTCCCGGACCATTAGCGAACACTCTTACTGGGAGAAAATTATGAGTCTTAGAGAAAAAAGAGAAGACACTGTTGATGTTATAGTACTGTAAGGTTCTAAGCGACCCTTTTATGTTTTTGTAAACTAGTTAGTCAATAAAGAAGCTCTAAAATGAATACACATGTTTTATTCACTCTCCAACAATAAGCGCCTGATAGAAGATATGTAAAAACAATTATTTTAGAACATAGAATTAAAAATGGGATTAGTTGTGTTCATCGGAATTCATTTAATTCAGAACTCTGTTTCTTTTTGTCTAATTTATTGAATTTTGCTTTTCGTTTCTTCTTCATTACTCACTAACTTGCTTATAATGGTCAGATTGCCTGCACCCAACTCATTCGTGTTTGATCATGAAAATTTGTCTGAAACTTGGGGAATAAAAACTATTTTTGCAGGCAACAGAATCAGATTTGAAACCCGTGCAAGTTCAAACTTTTTTTTTTTTACTAACATGTTTATGAGCAAAAGGAACGGATATTTTTTCACATTCAGTTTTATAAATGACGAAGATAAAGAGAACATTAAAAAAGTTATTGAGAAATTTGACAATCACTGTGAGCCCAGAAAAACTTAATTATAAGAAATAAATCTTTTTACTTGTAAGCAAACATCATCATCATCATCCTCATCATGTGCCGCTTGCACGGATATCCTTGACCCTCTCTTGCCACTTCTCCCTATCGCTCATCGCCTCCGGCAGGTCTTCAGGACTACATCCCATTTCCTCACATAGCTGCTGTATGTATGTTCGAGCTGGTCGTCCTGCTTTTGCTCAGTCATATGTGGGGGTCCATAGGAGTACATCACTTATGAGCTCGTCTCTGCTTCTCCAGCAGAGGTAATTTACTAAGCTTTTTTTTTTTGCTTAGATGTAGCACAAGGCCGCATGAATTGGGCACCCAATGAGAATCGAACTCACTCGTGTAGGTTTGCTAGTCTACCTTGCTAACCATTACACCACTGCGTGTCTGGTTCGTCTAACCTGGATAGTTTTCGTGCTTTGTGGGGTGTTGCCGCCAGGACTTGTTCAATATTGCTTGCAACATTCTTGTGTAATTGCCGTCTAGCTTCTTCTCCAGCCGTTTTGTTAGCGTCCAAGTGGTGCATCCATACAGCAGTATCGATCAGAATTTCCACGACTACGGGACGAAACTACGTTAACGTGTGAGTAAATGGGAATTCGGGGACTTAAGTGACTTATTAATAAAATACATTTTGATAGTCCGTCCTAAGGACTTACGTCTCACAGAACGCTTACCCAGCGAACCTGACTTAACATTAAAAAAGGCAATTCAAGCTGGTCAGGCAGGCGAACAAACAAAAAAGCAAGCTGAGGAACTTGCAACTTCCGAAACTCCAGAAATGGACATTTCCTTCATAAAACGTAGACATAAAAACAGAGACAGAACACACTCTCAGTCTAACCTCAATGAATAAGACAAAAAATGTCGCAAATAGTCCCACTTTAACTCCTGAAAATTCTGTGCAGTGCCCAATATACATCGCGCGATGCACAAAATGCGACCGCAAAGGACATTTTACCATTTCACAAAAATCAGTGCGGCAGGAAAAATATGCACTGACTCGACAATAACGATTCTATGGTTGATTCAAGCGCTGAGATAAATGTATGCCCCCAAAGTCATGGAAAACAAACTTCATCGACGTCCAAAACTAAAATCAATCCCAGTTACGACAGCAACATTAATATTTGTGTTCTAGGCAAATGTATAGCCTCAGTAGATCACAAAAATACAATTTTGCCTGTTATGTTCAACATAGCTGACACAAATTCTCAAACCATTCTAGGTGCTGATAATTGTGAAAAACTTTAACTAATAAAGCGGATTTTTAACATTAATACAAATCTACCAACTGATATTTAGAAAATATCAGGACTATTTTGGTAAAATTGGAACTTTGAGTACAACACACAACATAACTATTGATCTTTCAGTTCCTCCAGTGATCAATCCTCTCAGAAAGATTCCGTTTGCATTGAAAAAAAAAAAAGATTAAAAGAATAACTGACAGAATGGCCAAGATTGGCAACATCAAACCAGTTAGTGAACCTACTGAATGTGTAAACTCTCTAGTAATCGTGGAAAATTCAAATAGCTCTCTATGTATTTGTCTTGCTCCCTGCAATTTAAAGTTATAAAGCAGGAATATTTTCAGCTTCTTTTTGCAGTGGAAATCCTTGTAGATATACATAGAGCAAAATATTTCTCAAATATAGACGCAAGGAATGGCTTTTTGCAGATTCCTGTTGATGAGGATAGTTCATAAACGTTTAATACTCCCTTTGGTCGTTAAAGATTTACTCACATGCAATACAGTATATGAAGTGCAAGCGAGATATTTTAGATTAAAATTGGTTGTATTATTGGGGGTATTGAGGGGTGCAAAAATATTCTGGACAATATAATCTTATGGTCATCTGACTTAGAAGAACACTACCAAAGACTCACATTCATATTTGACCGCATCAGGCAACATGATCTTAAGCTCCATCAAAGTAAATGTGTTTTTCTCGGCACTGACCTGATCTACTTGAGACATAAAATCATTTTAGAAGAACTCAAACCAGACCTTTCCAAGATAGAAACAATTGTAAAAAGGCCTAACCCTAGTAACAAAGAAGAGTTGCAACGTTTTCTCGTTATGAACAACTATTTAAAAAGATTCATTTCAATCTGTTCCAAATTCTCTGCTCCACTCTGCTCATTACTCCAAATTGACGTTGGATTGTCATTTGATCAGGACAAGGGGGGGGGGGCTCTAAACGTTTTATTTGGCTGAAAAGGATTCCACGAATTTGTATAGAGACATCACTTTTAAGTTAAAAACGATCACAAACTTTTATTGCCAATCATCAAGTCAAAACTCACACCACGGATCTAGAGACTTATATTGGTACTGCACCTGTATGAATTTACTCTCAATTACATCCCAGGTAAAGATGCAGTTGTCCATATTTACCCAACCCCTCTGCTCGAGCAGGATATGACACAAGGTCAATTTTTAAGTGGAGTTTAACAGGTTTGAATTCAGAGTTTTCCTTCTCCTAGACTAGTTGCCTCACCAAGGCTGAAGAACCTAGTCTGCCCTACTATTTACCCATAGCTGGAGGGAGAATAATTGGATTCATACCTTTCCCAAGGGTATAAGTGCTATGTGAAATGCTATCAGTCTCATCCAGGATTTGAACTCGTGTCGCCGTGTCCATTTCCAACGACGATAACCATTACACCACGGGAAAGATGCAGTTGTCCCCGCCACACTCTCACGTGCATATTTAACAGAAATCTCCATTGAAAATACGGAAGTTTATGAATACCTCATCAACAAATCGCAACCAATGACTGATAAGAAATTAAAAACTTACCGCGAAAAAACAGCAACTGACGAATCATTAAAACTCCAAGCCAAATATACTCTTCATGGATGGCCTGAGGAATAAGTAGAATCATAGGTGAAACCTTTATATGATAACAAAGAGGAAATCTGTATACAAAACAGAACCCTACAAAAAGGGAGCAGAATAATCATCCAGTTTTCTGGTATAAAGACAAAATGACGAGCAAAGGTAGATTCATGTTTATTCCACCCGGGTTGGCAGTAAAAGAAAGTCAGTGTTTATGACTAAAGGAGTTAATTGCTCCTTATTTTTGGAGAGTGCTATTTAAGGAGATCACTAGGTAAAATAACATCTCCCCACTTTTTAAATAAAAGGTAAGTTGATTCGTACTTATATATTAAATGATATTTATTGCCTTAAGTTCAGCCTGTGTGATGATGTCATACCTGAAAGAAAGAGTTTTTTTCATGAATGTTTTGTGGTACTTTATTTTGTCAGAACGACGTAGTGCAGAACTTGGCTCGGGAGGGACATACCGTTTTGCTTGGTGTGACAGTGAGCTATTTTAATTTTAATGTTTGATGAGTGCAGTGTACGACTTTGTGTTGTCGGTGGACGGTTGCCATTAGCGTTGTAATCGGATGTAATCAACTCTATTCCGACAGGTCTGAGAAACTGTCGGTTTCTGCAATGGACGCTCCCGTTGTTGTGTTTTGATTCTTTTTGGTTTGTGCGATGACACCTGGTTCCCACAGTTTTGTATCTGGGTCTTGTGTGTAGACCTACTACCCTGCTTATGCTGTTCTTGTCCTTTGTTCTTACTTTGCTGTAATCAGTACCGAGTGTCATCGTCTCCAAGCTGCTGTTTGGAGACAAAGAGTGTTCTCATAGCTCGGTAAATGAGGAGTTCTGCTGGTGATTTTAGGTTGGCTAAAATAGGCGTTGTTCTGTAAACCATTCTTTCTAGGTGACAGTCTATGTCTGATTCTCTGGCTTTTATCAACAATTTTTTGCGTACTCCCACCATTCTCTCAGCGAATCCACAGGAGTGATTACGTGGAGTGATGACATGATGTGTTTGAAGTTATATTTTTGAGAGAAACAAGTTAACTCGTCACTTGTGTATTGCGGTCCGTTCTCATTGTAGACTATCCCTGGTACATCTCTTTCTTCAAACAGTTGTTTGCCCAGTCGGATGGGGCTGTAGAATACACCAACTGCTTCTCTGCAGAGGGGTAAGACCCCCCCCCCATGAGTGTCCTGGATATGACACTAAACAATCTGATGGTGAGGTTCCAGCAGTGCTGGAGCTTTGGGGAATGCGGAGTACCCCTTCATTGTCATCTCTCCCAGGTCCACTCTGGCCCGGAGTGGTAGCACCTGATAAGGGTCCTATCTATGGGTCAAATAGAACTAACGGCATACTTATTACATATAACTGCTTGAATAGTTTGAAGTAGAGTTGTTTTTGACAATTTAACTCTGTACTTATGCTAAACTGAATTGTTTTAAATAGAACAGATTATTTACATAAAATGGATTTGGCGTTAAATAACCTACAAAGGTTGATATGCCATAAAAACCAACCAACCATAACCATCAAACAGTTGCTTCAGTTGTTTTGTTACTGCTGTCGATGTGGTGGAATGGAGGCGTTTTACAACGGACTCTTTCCAAACTGACCAGCTATGAGAAGGCAGTCGTTGCCTTCAACAGTAAAGAGATCAGTACTTATGAATTGTCAAGGGAGTCTAATGTTAGAGTAGTGTTTGGCTGTATACTACCATTCTTGCTCTTTGCTTTTTCTCGATCTCCTGGCAGGATGCATGTAGCCACTGTAATAATCTCACTGGAGTAACGCTAGTATTTTAACCTTGTTCCATTTCAACTGGACATCATTATGTATTCCCACTTCTTCTCTGTAGTTATAGAAGGGCAAGAGAAATGTAGTGGCAGCTGCTTCTATCTGCTGGCCATCCTGCTGAGATAACTTTTATTAACTCATATAGAGTAGGGTCTCTCGCTGTTTCATTTGACAGTCTGTAACCGTGTTGGAGATGCTTTCAGGTGTTGATTCTGTATGTATATATAAAGATGTATACCCTTCACTGATCTCTGGGGCTGGAAGATACTCTTGATAAGCAATTTGCCACAGAGACTGTTTTGCCTGGGCAAAACTGTCATCATGAAGTCTTACCCTTCCATTTTTAGTAGGATTCTTGCAAGTCTTGATGGTGCGTGTGCCAAGTTCTTCAATAAAATCGACACTAGTAGTTTGGGATCAGAGTGCACAGTCACTAGTGATGGAATCTTTAATTCAATCATGACTGTTTACATTTCTCTCTCGATGTTGGAGTATCGGGTTTCCAGCCCTGTTAGTCTCTTATAGGCGAATGATACTGTTCCTATAACAGTGCTGGTCTCAGCCTTGTGGTCGAGTCATCGACCCCTAATGGGTACGTTTGGATCGAAGTATCTTAACACTGTAGTTCTCCTAATCTCTATTTTTTGTCTCAAAGGTTTCTTCCTGTTGAGGAATCTAAATGAACTCGTTGTCTATGGACATCAGGTCCTGTAATGGTTTGCTAATTGTGGAGAAAATTTGATGAGGTAGTTTACTACCCCCCCCCAAAAAAAACTTGCTAATTGCTTCTTAACTTCTGGAGGGTTCATGTATATGATTGCATCGACCTTCTTGGGATCTGGTTTTATTCCATCTTTTGATATTATGTGTCTAAAGAAAGGTATTTCGAACACTTACACCCTCAGTTTATCATGGTTGAATTTACATTTTTTCAAATTCTTTCGAGGTTTTCATTAAGTGCGGCGTCATAGTTACTGCCATTTTCCTTAAATTTATACTTAATTGTATCATTCAAAACTGAGAAGACGTTCTTGATATCGTTCAAATTTTCTTTGAAATTCATTTTGAGGCACATTTCAGCCCATGGGAAATCTATAGAAGTTATATCGTCCAAACAGCACAATGGTCCTTTTGACAGTTGATATAGCTTCATCTGCCAATACCTGGACTTCACGTCGACAATAGTAAATCAGTTAGCCTCATGTAGTCTGGAGACTAGATCTTCAAATGTGTCTGTTACAAAGTAGGGTTTTGTATGGCTTTATTCAAATCGTTGTGATCCAGGCATAACCTAACTGACCCGTTCGTCTTGGAGACATACAAATGAGTCTACCCGTGAGGTGGGTTCTATGATGAGTGATATGATGGCCCTGCTTCATGCAGGAGTTCAATTCAGTTTGGAATTTGTCCCTCAGTGATTATGGGACTCCGTGGTGGGTAGACGACTGATGGTACTTTGGGGTCTGTGTTTATCGTATGTTCCTTTGGTAGGCATGCTATCCTATCAAACACATCAGGGAATTATTTTAGGACTTGTTTCCGTGTTTTTAGGTTTCGTTTGGGCGGTAATTCAGCTGCTTTTTTACTGTTTGATCCTTTCGAATCTTTCCTGGATTCCACTATGTTAGACTTGTCCGTTTATACTACTCGGCTGAATATAATTAAGCTTAATTTTCTTGAAGTCTGTAATCCTATCAGTATTTGTTTATATGTCTTCATCACATGGAATGTGGTACTGGTGAATGTGTCTCTGTGCATCATTCCGAGGATTCCTGCTTGTTTTGTTGCAGTATCTCCAAATGCAAATAGACGTACTGGAGTCATCTTTTGTGGTATCATCTGGTTTCTGAATACTATGAGTGGTAGGAGGTTGTTCATGGGTCCAGTATCAATTTTGACATTCATTTGCACTAGTTTTGTTTTCTTTCCTACACTTACTTTTATGTATTCCTCTTTTGCATTATTAGGTAGCTCTCTTCCGTCAGAGTTTCTTGTATCTCCACCACGTAGAAATACACTCCATCACCACTGTTGCTCTACTGTGTTGCCGTATGTATGTTCTAGCACTTCTTGTCTTTTGGGGATGTCGAGGTATTTTATTAGTCATCTCCGTTTCTATTCTTTTTTCACTTGAGGGTCATACACGCGCAAAGTGGCCTATTTTCCTGCTCTTTATGCACGTTTTACCCCTTGCTAAGCATTATCCCACATCGTGGTCTGTACCACCGTACCTGTATTTTACCATACTTTTGTTTTTAATCCTGTGTGTGATCATTGTCTATGCTGGAGCACAAATAGTCTCCAGCTATCTGGTACTGGCTTCGTCTGTTTCCGCTTCTTTTAGAGATGACATAATTGTTAAATGCTTTCCTTCTTTTAGTAAAGCCTTTCACGTTTATTTGAGGTGTAATCCAAATATCAAATGACCCGTCCACATGGTCACCTCAAATTCATGGTCATATTCGCATAGCTTTCATAATTGCTGGAATCTTTTTAGGAATGTGTGAGCGGATTCACTAGCCTCTTGTAGATATCTCAGTTCGTGTCGGAAAACTTTACAAAAGTTGTAAAGATTTTTATATTGCTTTCCACGTTTCTCTCTTCATACTCCTGAAATTCACACGTCTTAGGGATTTTCTAGTCTTCGTCCTCGGTACAAATTAATAAGTAGTCAATTTTGAAGCCGTCTCTAGAGTAACAGAGTGGCTCGTTAAAATATAACATCGCTTTGCGTGAAAATTTATCCACATTCTTTCCAAAGTCGGGACAGTCCCAGTTGATACTGGGTGGGCGAGAATGTCGAAGTATGAATGCCAAAAAATTCAACAAGAATTTTTTTAGATTCCTACCTTAATAGTGGCCCGGCTATTAACATTCACGTGTTTGGAGGTACCCGTGGTGTAATGGTTATCGTTGTAGGAAATGGACACGGAAACGTGAGTTCAAATCCTGGACGAGACTGATATCATTTCACACAGTACTAATACCCTTGGGAAAGGTATGAATCCAATTATTCTCCTTCCAGCTATGGGTAAATAGTAGGGCAGACTGGGTTCTTCAGCCTTGGTAAGGCAAATAGTCTAAGAGAAGGAAAACTCTGAATTCAAACCTGTTAAACTCTGGTTAAAAATTGACCTATTGTCATATCCTGCCCGAGCGGAGGGGTTGGGTAAATATTTTTTAACACTCACGTGCTGTTGTTATTAAAGCATATTCGTTTCATTCTATGGGTGTTTATTCCATCCGAGTTGACTGTAGAAGAGAGTCGATGTTAGTGATTAAAGGGGTTGCTACTTACTTCCGGAGAGGTCTATTAAGAAAGATTACTAGGTAATATAAGACGTCCTAAATGACCAACGTGGAGAAGTCTGAAATCTCATCCACTCGGAACACCAAGATATTAAAAAGTGTCTCAGCCGAGCAAAAGAAAATGTCTACTGGCCAGTATCTCAACGGAAAGACATTGTGAACAACTGCAGCACCTGTCTTGATGAACGCAACCAACTGTTTGCTGAACCAATTATACCCTCATGAAATTCTTGAAATACCATAAATTGTCACAGACATGTTGGAACTCCCCCCCCAAATCCTCCAGGGTGTTTCACTATTGTTGAAAGAATGCAGCAGCATCTTTGATCTTACTTTTTGACTTTATTCTTTTTCTTTTTTTTTCAGATTATTGTTGAAAAATAGTTAATATTTTGATGTATTTAACCAAATATGGCAAAATCATTCTTTAGATGATGGAGCAGATCTTTTGTGAGAAGACATATTGCGAACTAAGTCTTTCAAGATAGTTCAAGAAATTTATAGAAGTTCAATTTCAACACATTTCTAAACAGGAGTCAGATTTTCAAGTTGGTCAAAAACTTTGGAGATCATGGCACTTGTGAAGATCGTAGAGCAGCAAGTTTCTCACTCTCTAAGCCTCCGATAATAATCCGAACACCCGAGAATATCACTAGGGTTCAAGAGTCAATCAGCCAAAGTCTGTTCGGATCTTTGGGACGGAGAATTTTCGTAATGTGTATTCATACAAAAAATCTGGTCCATCGTTCAAAGCATGATTTTGCTCTATTTTGTTAGATATATCTCCAAGTAAAAATCAGTAGAGAAAAAGAGAATAAAGTCATCAGGGAAAATATGAGAAGCCGCTGATTTGTTTCAACAAGTGTGAGACGCCGAATATTTAATCGCAGTTGATAATACCAGCAAGTTTTTCAACATCTACTCTCTCACAGACAAATAATCTAAAACTGAATAGAACAAAATGTGAGTTTGTAAAAATACAAATCACATACCTAGGACATCTAATATCACATAATGGAATTGAACCAAATCCAAATAAAATAAAGGCAATAATTCAAATGCCAAACCTGAAAATAAAAAACATACAAAAATTCCAGGGAATGACCAATTATTTATGTAACTATTGCGAAATAACTACGTCAAATCACATACCTAGGACATCTAATGTCACATAATGGAATTGAACCAAATCCAAATAAAATAAAGGCAATAATTCAAATGCCAAATCCTGAAAATAAAAAAAAAAAACATATACAAAGATTCCAGGGAATGACCAATTATTTAAGTAACTATTGCGAAATAACTACGTCACTTAGAACGCTACTACACAACAATACACTCTGGTCATTTGACAAACCACAAATACAAGCTGTGGAAAACTTCAAACAAATAATAACAAGTACTCCAATATTACAATTTTACAACCCCAAATTACAAATAATAATAAATACCAACCCAAGAAAAAAAAAAAGGATTAGGTGCTGTTCTATTACAAAAACGCCAAGATAACTGGTTACCTATAGCATGCGTTTCCAGAAGTACAACTAATATAGAACAAAATTATTGTCCTATCAAACTAGAAACATTAAGTGAAGCATTCGCGTACAAAATGTTCCATCAATTCATATATGGCAAGGAATTTATCATCAAAAATGATCACAAGCCACTGAAGTAGATATTTCAGAAATCAATATTGAGTGCATCGCCAAGAATACAAAGATTTTTAATGACATTGCAAAAATATAAATTTGAACTTATGTACATTCCTGAAAAATACTCAATCATAGCTGATACATTATTACATGCATGTATATCGGATAGTGCACAAGAAATAAAAGATAGCAAGGTGGAAAAGTACATCCACTCTATAGAATACACATTTTTTTAAACCTTAAAATAATCAACCCCAAAAACATACATAAAAACATTCTAGAAATTTCCGATCAAAATCGCATTAACATAGAAGTTACACTTTTATATTTTTCAACTAATCAACTAAAAACTCAAAATAAGAACATTCTAGAAAATTCGGCTCAGAAACTAATTAACAGAAAAATATTAAGGCTCCAATATAAATAAGTAATTATACGAATCTGATTGGTCAAGAAATGTCGGCGCGCTGGAATTTTAGGACCCGCAATAAAACTTAACAAAATCCTATTTTTTATCAACTTTAGTTTCCCCTAAAAGTATAAAAACGAAGAATTTAATTAACTAAGGCATTCCAATACCAGACAGACAGAGGCAAGGACGACAAGAAAAACATCACACACAGGACACAGAGTAAAGAAGCATGCGATGTTCTTTTGCCGACTACCGAAACAGGACACGTTGTCACCAAAGATCACAAACATTAGGAAAAACTCACGTGAGGACTTAAGAAAACAAAAGGCCCATACTTACGGTCACACACTTATATACACACATGCATACACATGTATGTAAGTAAAGTCAATTTTTTATCCTTTTTACCTCGGCCAACTATGGATATATTGATTCAACAGACTTTCCCAATATGTACACATGCTCACACGGGTAAACAAATCATTTTTATTGAAGTGGCCATAGCTATATTTTCTACATACACACACACGCACATAAAATGAACATTGTATTTTAATTGTTTTTATCTTGTTTGTTATGATTATTAAATTGCTTGTTCCTTAATATTTGTTGTTGCCACATTCCATTTGTTTACTTGCTTGTAAAATTTGTGTTGTATTTGGGGAAATGAAACCTCGTAAACTACGGAAGGTACTTACTCTTCCACAATACAGTACAAAAAAAAAACAAAAAAAAAAAGAACAAACCAAATATCAAATGAGTTACCTTAAACTCAATGTATATAGAAGCGAAACGGCTAAAGACCCAACACTAAAAATGTTAATAAAATATATAACTACAGAATGGCCGTGTGATAATAAAAAATACCTCCAGCAATTGCACCTTACATGCAGATCCGAAACGAAAAACCAATAATCAAAGGATTAGTGCTGAAAGGGACGAGAATAATAGTTCCAAGTTCATTACGCAAAGAAATGCTACAAAAAGTTCACACGGGACACTTCGGAATGGAAAATGCATAGGAAGAGCAAGAGAAATACTATACTGGCCAAACATAGATAACCACATAAAACAAATGATTGACGAATATCAACATTGCACACAACAATGATAACTAATTATATAACAAGACCCTTCGGCGTACAATCGCTCAAAAACTGTGAATTGATAGCAGTAATAAAAAAAATGAAACACACTTTTGCAACATTTGGAGTGCCACATATAGTAATCAGTGACTATAGTCCAGTTATAAATCCGAAAAGTTCAAAAAATTTGCAAGAGATTGGGATTTCAAACACATAACTACAAGCCCAACTTATCCTCAAGCAAACAGATATGCGGAGAGAAACATACAAACTATTAAAAAAAAACAAAAAAAAAACCACTCACAAAAGCGTACTTTGATCCGTACTTAGCTCTATTATCGCTAAGAATTACACCTGACCATCACTTGCTCAGCAGATGATGAAGTGAATAATAAGGACAAATCTCCCAAACATAAAACACAATATATACTTGAAAAAACAAACGAATAATAATTACAAGAAAACGGAGAATTACCAATGTTAAAACCAAATGATAAAGTCAGGATAAAATTCTAAGAAAAATGGAAAAGAAAAGGTATAATTCTGAAAAAAAAACTTCAACAACCAAGATCGTACTTAGTAAAAACTGAACAAGGTTTAATCATAAAAAGAAATAGACGACACCTACTATAAACAGAAGAGAAAGTAAACAATGCAGTGATAAACAAACCTAATTATGAAAATATATTCAATAACACACAAAAAATGAACATTTCCACACCAACTAACAATGCAACGAAAAATACTACCAGAAGAGGTAGGTTAAAACACCCATAAGGTAAAAAAAAAATAAACAAAATAAAACGTGCCCACACATAACTAACAAAAAGAAAAAAATCCTTTTATAAAAAAACAGGATTGCTATATACCCACACAACTCCTACCACAACCTTCTGGTTGCTCTGCCAGCTCCTACCGCCTTATATTTGTACACATTGTAGTAGTCTCTAATAAAATATTAAACTGACAACACATATGCCTCTGTTCTCTGTCTACATTATTGTCTTGTTTCTAGCACTTGATACACTGAATAGTGAAATATAACATAAAAAATCACTAAAGTAACTGTTTTGATTCGCTTTCAATCATAGTCGATTACCTCGATGCTTGTTCGCATGCTCCGACGAAAATCAACGTCATACTGTAACCAACCCTGTAATTATTTGTACCCCTGTTTCTGAAATATATTATGACCAACACAAAAATAGTAAAACTTTCAGTATTCAGACATTACCTCGTCAGACAAATAAGAATTCTAGTCTAGTTAATTGTGTAATATTTAAAATGTAGTAAGAGTACGAGAATTATGTAGATTACACACCGTCAAATACAGCATTTTTATCATCATAGATTACAAAGTCAATTTTTAAGTAGAGTAAAGATGGTTTGAATTCAGAGTTTTCCTTCTCTTAGCCTGGTTGCCAAACCAAGATAAAAGAACCTGCTCTACTGGGAGGATAACAGATATATTCATGCTTTTTCTTAAAAGAATTAGATGAACTGAAACACAAACAGCCTTGACCATAAACACTGCATTATCTCAAACATATTTACTTGACACATAGATTGATCCTAAACTGGTTAGAGTGGATCTGGGAGTAATGGCTATAAAAGGGTGACTCTACACTCTCCAAAGTTTTAGAACTAGAGTCTCACTACCTGCTGCAGAAGGATACCAACCAGTGAGGACCAAACTCACAAACAATGATCACTTGTGAGGTTGACAATCATATTTTTGCAACAGAATCCTATGCAAATTGATGTATGTCTACCGCTAAATATACCACATAGAACTGTGTTCATTGACAATAGAGTTGAATGAACAAATATTCAAGAATTTTTGTCTTTTTTAACAAACTTTTCAAAAATTCATTTCATGTACAAATCTAACCACGATCTATGACTTCACACACACACACACACACACACATGCATAACTATAATTAATATTTATGTCTAGGACATAGACAAGGTAATCTATTTCATTTTTCAAAATTATAACCGTTACGCTAAGAGTGCTGTAGAGTAGGTGCGACAAATAAATGCCTTCGCAAGAAATAAAAAAACGATTCCAATAATTTAGTGACGACTCATCAAAATATAATGCAATATTGCCATATGATTTGACGAGTTCTCACTTAACTATTCGCAATTTGACAACAAACTCGCAGTTTTTATTCTTCGGAAAAAGTAGAAAACATGAATTACATAACAGACGTTGATTCCTGTTATTATTATTATTATTATTATTTGTTTTCAACCATGTCCCACTTAGTCCTAGTTTGGTCGTCGTGTCCTGAATTTTTCTGTGAACGTAGGAGTGAATGAGGCACGTAACTACGTCATCATATGTTTACTCTCTCTCTCTCCCTCTCCCACTCTCTCTCTCTCTCTCTCCTACTCTCTCTCTCTCTCCCACTCTCTCTCTCCCACTCTCTCTCTCTCTCTCCTACTCTCTCTCTCTCCCACTCTCTCTCTCTCTCCCACTCTCTCTCTCTCCCACTCTCTCTCTCTCCCTCTCCCACTCTCTCTCTCTCTCTCTCTCTCTCTCTCTCTCTCTCTCTCCTACATATTTATTTTACGGATCTCCGGTTTTGATGATGAGGGTGTTCTAGACGTCAAAGAAAAGAAAGCCCAACCTCTCAGTTTTTCGCAAGCAATAAATATATTGTTCTTCGGAGGAATATGACCTGGTAATAATACTTGAGTCAGTAAAATATAGCATTTATAATTATTTTTCAAGTGCAGTTTCAGTGGCTCTTTATCATAGCCGGTCAAAACAAGACTTAAAATAAGGAATGTGCAAAAAAAACACGGACTTTTTGTAGGCAATGTTATGATTCATTACTGACAAGCCACGTCCCTTTTCTTCAAATCATAATCATCCATATATCTAATGTTAATAAATGCACGGAAAAGGATTATCTCCTTTAAGCAACGTCTTTATATTGGTTCTTTTGCGGGCCTCCGTAAAAAATATCGTCCAGTGAAAAAACACACTAATAAATAAATAAAATAGAATAAAAAGTATTATTCAGATTTTTTAAAAAAAGGATTGTTCAGATAAAATAGTTTTTTTTTTTCATCTAATTGGTCAAATTTATTCATTCAATATTTTTACATCAAGGAATAAAATTTTAGTCACCAGCAGAGAGGAAGAGTTAAACCGCTCCCCACAAAAAGCGTTTAAAGCGAATTTTTATTAACCACATCCTTAGAAGATTAAGCTACGAAAATAAATAAAGTAATTTTTTAAATGCCTTCAAGTGCAATATTATATCTTATTTCCCGTTTTTTGAACTTCAAAAATAAAGCATCCACGCAAACAAAATTGACAAATCGTTATAAAATATTGTAAGCAAAAATTGATTTTTCATTGAATTTAAAAAAACCTAAAACACTCACCTGCACCTTTTGTTATGGAATAAAAATCAAAATATTTAAAGGGACAGGTAGCGCTTGACAACAAAACAATAAAAAAACAAACATGTCTTCAGAATTTTGAGGAAATATGTCCTTTAAAAGAAACTTCATATTTGATTAGGTTAATTAGCGAAAAACTTTTCAAAATCCAATGATTAGCCGATTTGGAGGGGGTAGATGGTTCTTTAGCAAGTGCGCATTTTTGTACATGCCAACTAAAAACTTTCTTCCGCATCTCCATTTTTTTGTTACTCGACAGTTAAATCTGATGGTTTGGTTTGGTTTCTTTGTTTAATGGCATATCAACTCTTTTTAGGTTATTTAATGCCAAAGCCATTCTCCTAGAAGAAAAATAAGGGTACTATTTAACCCATAACTGGGAGGATAAGGGGGTTCATACCTTTCCCAAGGGTATTTTGTCCGAAATTGAACGTAATAGCGCGACTGGAGTTGCTTAAAGGAGATAATCCTTTTCCGTGCATTTATTAACATTAAATATATGGATGATTATGATTTTTATCATCCAAACTCTTGAAGAAAAGGGACGTGGCTTGTCAGTAATAAATCATAACATTGCCTACAAAAAGTCCGTGTTTTTTTGCACATCGCTTTAACCATTACACCACGAGGACACCCCTAGTTAAATCTGAGATAATTGTGATGCATGTTATAGTGGACCAGGGAATAATAGCAGTGAAAGCTCTCTAGATCTCCAGAATTGGGGCTTTACCAAAAAATACTCTCGAGAGCACGAGAACTGGAGCCTCACCGCCAGATGCAATTTAGTGTCATCACCCGTGCACCATTTTTGGTGGGTTTTTATCTCTCTTCAGAGGATACAGTCTGCATATTCTAAGTCCCGTCAACGAGGTTGATATTTACAGACGTTTCGCATCTTCCAGAATAAGAAAGATACAAAGGTGAGTGCAACAACCTGAGAGGTTGGTTGCTTTAACGGCATGCCAACCCTTCTTAGGCAATTTCAGGCCGAAGTCAGTTTGACAATTATGGATTAACAATTAAGTAAGTAAAAGTAAAGTTGGCGACGTTAGTCGAGGGTGACCCGAAGGCTCCCTTTTCAATAGCTACTACACCAAGGTGAAGGGGAGGGAACCACTCCATTCCCTGGATCGCTCCACTTTACCCTTGATCCTTACCTTATAATGCTGAGTGTTAAGCAAGGAGGCATAAAGTACCACCTTTTGAGTCTTTGGTATGACTCGACCTGGGATTGAACCCCGATCTTCCGGACCATTGGTGCACGTGGAGTAATGGTTATCGTCGTAGGAATTGGACAATGCGACACGAGTTCAAAACCTGGACGAGACTGATTGCATTTCACATAGCACTAATACCCTTGGGAAAGGTATGAATCCAATTATTCTCCCTCCAGCTATGGGTAAATAGTAGGACGGACTAGGTTCTTCAGCCTTGGTGAGGCAACTAGTCTAGGAGAAGGAAAACTCTGAATTCAAACCTGTTGAACTCCGCTTAAAAATTGACCTTGTGTCATATCCTGCCCGAGCGGAGGGGTTGGGTAAATAGGATCTCCCGGACCATTGGTGAACACTCTGCTCATTAGGCCAATGGCCCAGTATTATTAACAATTAAGTATGGTGCAAAAATGATTCCTAGAATTATCATTATGTCCGAAATGTACATCCTATACATTATCCAGTTGCAAATTAAACGGAAAATTATTTCATTCTCTAAATTAGAGAATTTAAGGTTTCTTTATTCAATGGCATATCAACCTTTTTAGGTTATTTAATGCCAATGCTATTCTCCTAGAAGAACAGTAGTGGTACTATTTAGCTGGGAGGATAAGGGAGTTTATACCTTTCCCAAGGGTATTTGCCCGAAAGTGAACATAATAGCGCGACTGGAGTACGAACTCGCGTACTACGATTCCGCAGTCCATCGCTTTAACCATTACACCACGAGGACACCCCCTAGAGAATTTAAAATGTATTGCCCCCACAAAAATCTCGCTATGATGTGCCATTTTTCTGGGTTACGATTACGTAGATAAACACTATGAGAAATTTAGTAATAGCTAGATCGCTGGAGAATAAGTACATACATAAGTATAGTCATTGACTATACTTGGTACAAAGTCATGAATATAATGTACCAAGTGAGAATCGATTTCACTAGTCTCATTTGCTAACCATTACACCACGTAAGACGTCGAGAGAAAGGGAAGCCTGCTGTAGGAAAGAAAATATACGATCTGGTCATTTGTTTACATAAATAAAATAAAATCTATAAAAGACGGATGTGTTATATTCATGCATGGTAATTCAGGGGAAGAGATAAGAGAGAGAGAGGAAGAGAAAGATGTCTTCTTGCAGACAATATTGTATCATTTACTGTCCGTGATGTAGTAATAAAGAAACTAATGAAAAACAAAGGTTAACAAAGAAAGGTGTATTCATAAATCTATAAAAGAAGAAAAATCGAAAAATCCGTTTTGTTAGGATGGTGATTCAGTAACCGAAAGAAAGTGAAGTTTAACACCGGTTTACCCGCTTCATGTGGTAGAAAAGTTTGCTTTGGAGCGTTGTTCGTAGTTAATCTTTTTTGATGACGTTGTAATTGCTGGGTGGACGAACGTTTTTCTTTGTAGCACGAGTGAAGTGGACTGGCGTTCTTCTGCATGGACTCTATGCAGATAGAGCCATAATATTGGGTAGCTATGTAACACGCAGGGGCATGGATAAGTCGCTAGATGGAATATGACCGTGTAAGAGTCTCTTGCATTACGCGTATTTAAGACAATAAGTGAGGTACAGATTATATGTGAGGTACGGCGTGATGATGCAATTACAGAATAATAGCATTTTAGGAGGGATCTTTACACTACATTTGCTGCAGTCAGTAAGTCGCAATGGAATCGCTGTGGTGTATTTTTATGTGGTCAGTACTGTTGTGCAGAGCTCTATCTGAGAATAAGTCGCAAAGTTGATAACGGCCGTGCGTGCTAACTGGCGGTACTGCGTGAGGAGTACCATAGATGGTTTAGCTGAGTGTCTGCCATGTGTGTCTGTGGTCTGTTATTATGTTAAACTGATGCTGCAATGAGAGGAAGATATCATGCTGTTACGGTTCAAGAGAGAGAGAGGGGGGGGGAAATCCCAGGGTATATATATGTTTCAGGGTTATTGCTTTCTAATTGGTCAAACGGGGTCACACGACCTGTCCTCACACTGCGTCTGTAAAGTATTCAGCCGATGTTCTGTGTGATCGCGTACCGTCTAATTTTTGTGACAAAAGAGTCATGAATCATACCGAGATTTGACAATAATATTTGAGCTCAGAGTGGGACAGCTGTTAAAAATATAGGATGAACTAAAGGATTATCGAAAAATACTTTATGTTGATTGCATTTTTTAAGCAATTAATCAACTTAACTACCTGACACTTGTGGCGCTCCAAAAGGGGCATGTTGACGGAATAAAGGTATTTTGGCGCCGTCTTCAACTATACATATTTTAGCAGAGAGGCAAAGACTCGAGTGTGTTGCGTTAAAAAAACTGGAAGTTGAAGTTGTTAACGATTGTAGTGCTTCATCTCGAAAAAAAAAAAATAATGTTAACACTTCCATTGTAATACCTTTATGATTTCAGTACCTTTATGATTTCAGTCAGTCTCCACCGGTTCACTATTGCTGTCAGCACATTCTTGGAATCTTCCTTAAGCCGTCTCCTTAATATCAGTTCTGTTTTTATGGGAAACAGGTGGAGACTTTGAAATCATAAAGGTACTCCCGTAAAAATGTTAACATTTTTTTCATTACTGTCTGTCTGTCTGTCTGTCACTCACACACACATGCATACATACTTATGTGTGTTGAAGCCATGAATTCAATCATTCATTTGAACCAACGGAACACAATTCCTCGATAAGTTCATTAATTTAACAAACTGGAGCTGATTTCCATCTTTATAAATATGGAAACTAAATTTATTTCTACATTCTATCATTAACTCCAGAAGCTATATCGAAATACAACAGAGAACTTTATTTTCACTCAAAATGAACTCTATATAGAGGACCATTTCAATCATGTCTATGAATATTAATAATAGGCAAACAGAGTTCTTTAACCTTGGTATGGCACCAACTGCAGACCACTTCCAGTATTGCAGTATCTAGTCTATGAGCAACTCACTGCTCGGACTAGCAACAATACTTGAGGCTACATTGACACCTCCTGGTTAGGCAAACAGAGCTCTTTAACCTTGGTATGGCACCAACTGCAGACCACTTCCAGTATTGCAGTATCTAGTCTATGAGCAACTCACTGCTCGGACTAGCAACAATACTTGAGGCTACATTGATACCTCTTGGTTAAACCAAAATACTACACTAATGGGACATTGATCATCAATCTGTCTCTACAATCGACGACAACCAGCCGTCTCTACTATCAACGACGACTACCATCTGTCTCTACTATCGACGACGACCACCAGATGTCTCTACCATCAACGACTATTCCACCAGCTGTCCCTACTATTTCCATCACCGATACGACCAGCAAACCGTAGCCTCCAGCAAAATAAATTGTTATTTGTTATTAGTGTTATCTCCCCTTTGCTCTCTTCGTTCATCAATTTACTCATCCAATCCACATAAAAACGATGATTCGCAATCGTAAAGATAAGATTTTCTATTATGCTTGTCCTAATAAAGACAGTTTGTATGTAAATAGATGAACGCCAGAGATTCGAGGCAAACGTGGACTTGTGGTCAGCGAATAACTGGGTCGGCAGGAATGTGGTCAAAGGAGGAAACCTGTTCAGCTGAAAGTAGGAACGTCTTTTGTTGTCAACAGGACGTCGTCAGCAGTCGGCAGAAACGGCAGCGTGCTGGAATATTCTCAGCGGTCGGTAGAAACGGCTGCAAGCTTGATCGTGACCAGCAGAGTTCGAGTTAGTCTGTGAGCGTAAACGTAGTCCTCAGAGAACAGGTTCGGCTGCGAACGAGCATGTATAGAATACACATTTTTTTTAGCCTTATAATAATCAACCCCAAAAACATATATAAAAACATTCTAGAAATTTCCGATCAAAATCGCATTAACATTGAAGTTACACTTTTATATTTTTCAACTAATCAGCTAAAAACACAAAATAAGAACATTCTAGAAAATTCAGCACAGAAACTAATTAACAGAAAAATATTTAGGCTCCAAAATAAATAAGTAATTATACGAATCTGATTGGTCAAGAAATGTCGGAATTTTAGGACCCGCAATAAAACTTAACAAAATCCTATTTTTGATCAACTTTCATCATCATCATCATCATCATCATATCGTGCTGGCAGCACGGATATCCCTGACCCTCTCTCGCCACTCCTCCCTATCGTTCATCGCCCTAGGTAGGTCTTCAGGACAACAACCTGTATCCTCACATAGCTGCTGAATGTACGTTCGAGCTGGTCGTCCTGCTTTTGCGCGGCCATGTGTGGGGATCCATAAGAGTACATCTCTTATGAGTTCATCTCTGCTTCTCCAGCAGTGTCCTGCATGTCTGGTTCGTCTAACTTGAATAGTTTTCGTGATAGGGGGCAGGTGGCCGTACAGTTGGTGTCTTGTGGGGTGTTGCCGCCAGGACTTGTTTAAGATTGCACGTAGCATTCTTGTGTAATTGCCGTCTAGCTTCTTCTCCGGCCGTTTTGTTAGCGTCCATGTAGTGCAGCCATATAGCAGTATCGATGTGACCGCTGCCTGGAAGAAACTGCGTTTCATTTTATCGGTTAGGTCTGATTTCCTTGATCAACTTTAGTTTCCTCTAAAAGTATTAAAAAAAAAAAAACAAAAAAAAAAAAAAACGAAGAATTTGATTAACTAAGGCATTCCAATACCAGACAGACAGAGGCAAGGACGACAAGAAAAACATCACACACAGGACACAGAGTGAAGGAGCATGCGATGTTCTTTTGCCAACTATCGAAACAGGACACGTTGTCACCAAAGATCACAAACATTAGGAAAAACTCACGTGAGGACTTAAGAAAACAAAAGGCCCATACTTACGGTCACACACTTATATACACACACGCATACACATGTATGTAAGTAAAGTCAATTTTTTATCCTTTTTACCTCGGCCAACTATGGATATATTGATTCAATAGACTTTCCCAACATGTACACACGCACACACGGGCGAACAGATCATTTTTATTGAAGTGGCCATAGCTGTATTTGTTACACACACACACACGCACATAAAATGAACATTGTATTTTAATTGCTTTTATCATGTTTGTTATTATGATTATCAAATTGCTTGTTTCTTAAAAATTTATGTTGTATTTATGGAAACGGAACCTGAAAGTAACTCCCGTAAACTACGGAAGGTACTTAGTCCTCCATACGTGTTTACTTCCAGGTAGGATCGCTGCTCGCTAGCACGTGTGCGCTTCAGTCACAACCTTGCACGTGATTAGCTTCCAGGTCGGATCAACTGTGTTTAGATGGGATCACTACAAGCTAGTACGTGCTCGCTTTGGCTGTGGACTTGAAAGTGATCGGCCTCCTGGTTAAGCAGGAATAACAGACTTCTAGAACATTTTCTGTTTCTTGGCTGAATCGACCGCGATCGAGCGTGAAAGTTGAGCAGAAGGTTGGCACGTGGGGCGGATGTGGGGGGGAGTCAAGTGAGTAAACGTGGTGCAAGGCCATAGTACACTTTGATCTTCGACCCTCGTGGCCGACGAAAATGCTGTTGAATATATCCCATTTTAGGTGGTCAACTGCCGTCAGATTAAAAGTAACTTCCGGTAGCGGAAAAAAGTAACTCCTAGTCACGACAGACTATCTGTCCCACTCGCTAATCATTGCACCACGCGAGACACCGAGGGAGGAGGCATGTTGTAGAAAATATGCAGCGACATTGTTTGCATAAATAGACAAAAAACAAAACACACACACACAAAAAAAAAATAAATAATAAATAACGGATGTTTGCTTAGCAGGTACGAATACAGGATGAACTAAGGGGATTGGGCAAAGTGACTTGAAAAAAATGTTGGAAAATCCTGCGCCTTTCAGACGCAAAAAACCGAGACTGTTACCTAAAAGAAACAGATTGTAATTTCTGACTGCTGAGAAAAGTCAGTTTCCTGTTATTTCCGCAAACTGAAGGATTTGTTTAGGTGAGTACTAGTTATGTTGTTATTTTCTCAATTCCCGTTACCAGTCTTTTCATTAACTAAAAATGTTTTGGCAAAAATGCATAGCCAGTAATGATAATAGCTATGTGGATAAATAAGGATTTATGGCTGAAAACTTGCTCTATCCAACTGTATTATCGTGTTCCATATATCTATTGTAGTTTTCATGAAGATAGACAAGGAGATTTACATTCGAAACGCTTCTCGTATTTTACGGGCACTGAATGATTATTTGATTTAAAATTTGTTTTGACTTAATTACATTATCAACAAATTGAATACTGTACAGACGACCATTTCAATAATATGCACAAATATAAATGTAAAATGAATTCTTTGTAATTGGACATTTTACAGTTATTAAAACAATAATGACGTTATGAAATCAAATCAAATAAGTGGCATGACTTTCGGAGCAAACTTCTTACGTGCACGGCATGCAGACACTTGTTTATCGCTGGCAGAAAACAATTGTGTCGAAGGGAAACATAATTGTTTTCCCCTGGGCCAGTTCACTATATGCATTAAAGAATCTTCATGTAAACTTGATTACAGTTAAGTTATATTAAATAAAGTGTTAAGTGAAGCAATTACTTTATCCATCTTTTATTACAAGCATATCAAATAATGGAGAAAAAAAAAAGTGTTTTGTCGCTGAAAACTTGCTATGCTGTTATTTTGCTTCGTATATCTGTGGTATTTGTCTCGGAAAGAAATAGGAGGCATTACTTTTGGAGTAATCCTCTTTCAAGAATGATATGCAGATTATATATGTATGTATATAAGTGATGGTGACTGAGTGGAAAAATACTTTATTGCTGATAACTTGCTTTATCTAACGGTAGTATTGTGCTCCCTGTATCTGTTATATAGTTTACAAAGAAATTAAGACCTTAACAATAGAAAAGTCTCTCGTGTTTGATTGATTGATTTTGACAGCTAATCAACCTATTTAGGGTTACTTTACCCTTAGTGGTTAGGGAATCCTATTCATTTTACGTTCATTTTTTTGTGTAGTTGTTTCACAAGCGTTTTTTTTTTGCTCATGTTCCTATCCAATATGACTAAATTTTAAACAGATCTATTTGACCCATGGATTCAACCCAACTTCGCATCTGAGTGGACCTGGGAGTAATGGTAATGAAGTGGTATTTCTCACTCTCTAGGTATCCAAAACTAGAACCTCATCATCAGATACAGTTTAATGTCATACACAGGACACCCCTTTTTTAGAAGGTGTCTTACTCCTTTGCAGAGGATACAGTCAGCGTATTCTAAACGCCGCTGAATTGGGCTGAGTCTCATTTTTTTAAATATTCATGGTCTTTTAAAAGAAGCAAGTATATAAAATATGCCAGGATATAATGATTTTACCATAGTTCTTTATATATATATATATATATATATATATATATATATATATATATATAAAACCCAGACGAGGTTTTAATAGGGAGATAAAAAATATGTTCTGGGCGTTTTTATCAACATGTCGAATGATACGCAGACGTGGCTAAATTCCATGTTTAGTTTCAATGTCATTAAAACTTGCATATATCTTGGATAGGTGGTATAAAAAGAAATGAAATTCTACAGGATCACTCGTCTATATTATGCCCTTTAACAGATCTATTTGACACATAGATGAGTCCCTAACAAGTACTACCACTCCGGGTCTGAGTGAACCGAAAAGTAATGACAATGAAGGGGTATTCTACATTCCCCTGGTATCTAGGAGATCACCATCAGATACAGTGTTGTGTCATACTTAGGACAACAAAGAAGATTAAGCATGCAAAATACAATATTCAAAGCACGGGGGCGTTGCCATGGTAAAATTATGAGTCTCTTGTAGTATTGAAAATTTTGCAAAATTACCATACAAATCTCTTAAAATTTGTAGTTTTGGGAAATTTAAAATGCACTTAAGGAATGTGATGCCTCTCATTTAGAGTAGGGTATTCAAATTTTTACAGCCTGTAGAACTTAAGCAAAACTAATGTTACATCAAATTTAACTAGCATAGACATTTCTATAACTTTATTATGATAAAAAAATGATTTGAAAAGAACACAAAATTTCACACATATGCTTGACACACTCCAGACCTGCTTTTAGTGAAATTGAGTGCCAGAACAGGAAACCAATTGAATGCTTACTTTTTCAGAAATTCTGGAAGAAAATTAAATTAACTATTATTGAAAATATTTAGAATACTTTTTTGACTTATATCTGAGGATCATGGAATGTGTTGAAAATTAAATAAACAAAAATATGTATTTTGTTGTAAACACTGATAATTATTAAACAAAGAGGTAGTTAAGATTTCTGATAAAATATATGATCCATATAATGTTGAAATAGAAACATTTACACTATTTACAGAACTCTATTCAACCATATCCCAGGATTCAGCAATTCAAATTTTTGGTAAACTTACCGGGTTCAACCAAGTCCACCGAAAGAGAAGGCCTGCTCGATTGTAATGTGATGTCACAAAAGTAGTAAATGAAGTTGGTGAAACAGGCTGTAATCTATGTAATGAATAACTGTAAGAAAAACAAATGGTTTTAGAAAACTTTTTTAAAAACACATTTAAAAAAGAAAGAAACAGGGTTAGATTTTATACAGAACTTCATCTGAAATTAGTTTAAAAAATTTTTTTTAAATTGATCAGAAGAAAAAAAATATTGTTACTGAATGCTACGTTAAAGCAAATAAACTAAACATCCAGTTACATTTCGTTAAATTTTAAAGAGTGAAATTAGTTTATTATTTTATTTGTTTCAAATTTGAAAACAATTTAAAAAAAATCAAAATCAGCTTTGTTTCAATTTGTATGTTTTTATTTCAATTTCAATAATTATTCTGTAAAGTTACAATATCGTAATTATTAAGTGATTATTATTCTTATACACTATATAACAACATCTGAATTATGAATGAGAGAACAAACAATAATTAAGTAAATAAACAGACCATCAAATTACAAGTAAATGATAAGTAGATGAATAAAATATGAATTAGAAACAAATAAATTAAACACAAAAAAGAAAAAAAATTGATACCAACTATAAAAAGATTTAAAATTCAAATAATACTTATAGAAAAACATGTTACAGATAGAAAATTTTAAGACTGAAATTCATTCTTAATTTTAATTGATTCAAATTTGATAATAATTTTTTATGAATTATAATCGGCATTGTTTTAAGTTGCATGTTTTTATTTCAATTTTAATAATTATTCTGTAAAGTTACAATTTTGTAATTATTAAGTGATTATCACTAAAATACAGCAACAACTGAATTATGACTTAGGGAAGTAACAATAATTAAATAAACAGACAAACGAATTACAAGCAAATGATGAATAAATAAAACAATTAAATATAAGTCAGAAACAAATAAATTAAATACAAACAAACAAATAGGTTTGATACAAACAATGAATAGATTTAAAATCAAATAATACTTATAGAAAAATAAGCTACAGATACAAAATTTAGGTGAATGTTTCAAGTATTCATTTTTTACTTAAGTTGTTATTGGTAATATTATTTTCCCTTGAACAAAAATTACTTAAAAGAACATTTGTAGAGCTCCAAACAAACATCTGTATTTTTTCTATATTGTGACTCTCATCACAAGTGTCAACATTAAAAAGAAGCTCATATTCTGCCAAAACATTCAATGTTATATGCATGGCAAATTTCCTTTCATTTATTGTGTGAAGAAAAGAGTGATTTTCTTATCAGCTTATCAATGACTACATAATTATAAGGAACAAAATTTATAGTTGTATCATTAGGATATAAGAGAGAATCCTGAAAATAGCTGTTTATTTCAGGTATTTCTTCCACTATCTCTTCCAGATATTAAATTTTTGCAACTATTGCATTTATTTTTCTTAAAAACTGCATAACAGCAATAACCTGCTAAGTATAGTATCACAGGAGGAACTTCTCTACATTTATTAACATTATCCTCTTTAACATCAATTTTAAATTTATATACATCTAACTTTTGCTCCTTTGTTACTTCATCCCAGTTCTTGTAAATTCATTGAATCAATTTTAATAGATTGCTGATTAAATGGTAAGCTCAATTTTAAAACTGATAGCATTCTAATTTTTTCCACACTTAAACACTTGCTTGCCCAGTTGGCTGAGGCCGTAGAATACACCGACTGCACCTCTGCAGAGGGGTAAGATCCACACACCCCCAATGAGTGTCCAGGATATTACACTATGGTGAGGTTCCAATGATGCTGGAGTTTTGGGGAATGTGGAGCACTCCTTCATTGCCATCGCTCCAAGGTCCACTCTGGCCCAGAGTGGTAGCACCTGATATCTATGAGGTCAAATAGAACTAAACTGAATTACTTGAAACAGAACTGTTTTGACATGTAAACTATGTACTTATGCTAAACTGAGTTATTTGAAATGGAACTGTTTTTGACATTGAAACAGTACTACACTAAACTGAATTGTTGAAATAGAACTGTTTGGGCATTTAACTGTGTGTAAACAAAAACTATACTTATACTAAACTAAATTGTTTGAATTAGAACTGTTTGATTAAACTGAATAGCTTGAAATAGAAATGAGAACTCTCTGACTTAACTGAATAGCTTGAAATAGAAATGTTTGTGACAATTAAACTGTGTACTTATGCTAAACTGAATTGTTTGAAATAGAACTGTTCATTTGTATAAAAATGGATTTGGCATTAAATAACCTACAAAGGTTGATATCCCATAAAATCCAAACAAACAAACACTCACAAATCAAACACTTGCTGTATGGAGATATTATACTGAGGATCCCACTAAGTTGCTGGTATCAACTAAACTTTGCCTCAAGTTGATCAGTTTAAAAATTGCCAGGTAATGTGTATAGCATTTTCAATTCTTCTATGCAATACTTGGTCAGTTTTAGAAATGTATAAGTTGTATGATGCAAAGCAGTGAAGGTTTCATTTGTTAATTTGCCAATTTCTTCCCGGAATGCTATTCCAAAATTCTACCCAGTTACAGAATACAGAGATTAATCTAAAATTTTCTTCATTTACTCTAAGTGGATTACAGTATTTATTTCTAAGCTGACAACCTTTATATGATGTTTTTACATTCATTATTGTCCAGCAAATATAAAATATGTTTATATATTCTGCAACTTCTGCAAAATCAAGCAAACATTTCTGCTTTCCTCAGATCAATAATCCCTGAATAGTATATTCATTAAAAATGTGCATAACTAAATTAACATTTTGCCTTTCAAGATTGATTAATTGGAGAAAGGGCCTTTGAGATCAATTCAAAACAATATTGCAAAATTGACTGAGATTCTTGGGCATAAAGTTTTTGTAAGGTATAAAATGGGGCACTTTGGATACTAATTCATAATTTCCAATATGACAAAATTTTGAGAGCAGCATGTATTTACAGGGTGAAACGATAAAATTGTCGTCCTAAAGAAAACAACACTACAGCTTTATTTTAAAACTTTTATTGAAAAAATCAATTCAGGTAACTTGATTATGTAGTAGAACTGACATCTATTCAATGTAGCCGCCTTCAACCTTAATCACCACCTCAATACGGATCCCGAACTGGGAGCATGCCTTTTCCACAAGCACCGACGGGAGCTCGGCGAATACTCGGCGGATGGCAGCGATCAGCCTGGCTTTGGTGTTGTGGGAGGTCATGTTAGTGATGTTCTCGATGTATGACCAAATGAAGTAGTCCAGCGGGTTCAGGTCGGGGGAGGAGGGGGCCTGACGGGCTTGATTAGCCTGAGGTTCTTTGTCTTCTCAGTCAAGATCTGGCTTGTCTGGCGCCTGTAGGACCTACACTTCAAGTCCTCCTTCACACGTGCATTCACAGTTGTGTGTGAGACGCCTAAATCTCTGGCAATCTGCCGAATACGCCGCTGGGGAGTTTCATCAATGATTGCCTGGACCTTTTCGATGAACTCCTTGGCGGTGTCCTTCCGCTCCACCACCCCCAAAGGGTCGTCCGATGCATTGAGCTGTGCCCTCAAGCGTTGAACCGTCCGGATTTGCATTTTGAGGGTGCTGGCAATGGTCCTGTTGTCATAACTTGGATCGGTAGAGAGCATGTGTTGTACAGCGGCGTATCTCCGATCTCGCTCGTTGAACATTGTGTCACTTTCAGACATAATAGTAGGCTCCTATCGCTCTTGGGATTTGTACACAACTGGCCAACTAGTAGATGGTCTGCAACAAAAAAAGAAAACCGGTTTTCATTAAACGGAAATGGAATCATGTCGTCTTTTCTAGGGCGACAATTTTATCGTTCCACCTTGTATTTGCTTCTTTTTGACCAAGCCAATTGTTTCTAATGCATATATGGACTGAGTTGAATAGGAAGAAAAGAAGTTGAAACTTTATAACTGGGTCTAAATATACAATTGAAAGCTTTATGGGACTGCAAAAGGTATAACATTTTTGTTTATTGAATTATTATCTGTTATGATTGATAATATCTTCTTTAAACCAATTATTATACGTTTAACTATGTCAAATAAATCCTCAGCTTTAAGACATTTAGTTGGCATAATATGCCCATACTTATATTGTGAGAATACGCTGCTAAGAATAAAAGCAAAAGCACTTGTTGTAGCTTCATTGCTTTTGTCAGATAAGTCAACAATATTACCACCCCTATAATCAAAATAAGGTCTTAGGTGAATTCATCAACAAACCCATAGAAAGACAAAGAGTTTCTACTTGCCTCAGTGTATTTTCAGCAAAAAAACATATAATGTACTTCTCACTCAGCCTGAAATAATTACAAAATACATTAACTATATCTCTGCAGAGGGGTAAGACTCCACCAATGACTGCCCTTGATATGGCATTAAACTTCATCTGATGGTGAGGCTTCAGTCTTGGAGATTTGGGGATTGGAGATTTTTCATTGCCATTGCTCCCAGGTTCACTTTCACCTGGTGTGGTAATACCTAATAGTGTCCCATCTATAGATAAAATAGAACTGTTTGACCATTTAACCGTATGCAAACAAATGAATGATGTTAAATTGAATTGCAAGTGTCATGTAGCAATACTTGGAGCCATTTAACTGTGTGGAAACTCTAAGTAATGTTGAATAAAATTATAATAGAATTATTTGTGTTAGATAGCAATACTTGAAACCATTTAATAATAACAATATTTATGTGCAAAGAAATTAGCTCTAACTAATTTATAAATAAGATTACCTACAAACTATTCATTTACAAATCATATATGTATAACCGTTTAACTGTGTGCAAACAAATGATTGATGTTAAATTAAGTTGTTACTGTTACATAGCTATACTTGAAACCATTTAACTGTATGCAAAGGAATGAACTCTAGCTCTTTTAAAAAGGTTATCTAAAAACTATTCATTTAAAAAATCATATATATATATATATATATATATATATATATATATATATATATATATATATATATATATATAAACAGGATTTGGCATTTAATAACCTACAAGGGTTTATATACCATAAAATTCAACCAACCAACCAACCAACCATTACCGTCAAAGATTAGTTCTCCAGTCTTTAATGTGAGCCACAAATTGCAGATATTTTTCAACAGATGAATATAATCCAAAAGCGAAAGTTTATTATCTTCAGTTAACCAAGGTTTTTCTGGGAGTATGGGATATAATTTTTTAAATTGAATTGCGAGTGTCATGTAGCAATACTTGGAAGCATTTAACTGTGTGCAAACGAATGAGTAAATTTGATTTACACAGTTGCCATCACATCTAACAGCTGTTATATCAGCAAGTACAGAGGTGATAGCCTGAATGGTTAATGCAATTTGTTCAAATAATCTTGCTGATGTTAATTTTGAAATTGGAATCAATCCTGTAAGAAATTTTGGACTCCATTAAGACATCACAATTATACCAAGTACTGCTCGAGCAAGTAGCGATGGATTGTCAACTAAGTCACCAAATAGTTATTTGCCATAATAGAATTTTCTTGATATATGCTTTATCATAGAGAATTATACGTTATATAATTACGGAATGATTTTCTTATATCAATCATTTTTCATTAATTATATTTTATCATTCAGTTTGGTTGGGCTTTGAACTATTCGGCTCTTAGTTCAGGTGCACAGACATTGGGTACAGTTTACGCTCGCGTGCAGAGGATATGACAATCACAATTGTCATAATAAACCCCAGATAGGAAATGGACTGGAGTGTGAATGACGTCATGCTCGGAAGCGATGGGCTGAGAATTTGGGTATTTTGAAAAACACGTCAGTTGGGTACTCGACTGTAGGCGAGTCGAGTTGGTAGTTTACTTGAGGCCAGTCTAGTTGAGTTTTACTGTAGGCCAGTCGAGTTGGGTACTCGACTGGGGCCAGTCCAGTTGGGAGTTGACTTTGGCTATGTCGAGAGTTGAAGTTGAGTTAAGACCATGGTGTTGAGAAGTTGAAGTCTGACCATGGAGTTCTGCAGATCTCTACCGACAGAGATCTTAAAGACAACAAGATGTACCGAGCGTTTGAGTTTTGTTAGTATAGAATGATTGAGAATTGTGTCTCTCTCTCTCCTCGCGTCGAAGAACCGAACTCAGAAGTCAAGAAGTTAATAAACGTTCGTACGTGAACAACGGAGTCGCCTGTGTTTTTGAGTCCGCCTGTGTTTTTGAATATGTATAACGTTTGTGATTGATGTGGCTATACAACATACATAGCTTTTGACTGCAATCAAAAGTATTAAATACAGATAGCAAAAAAGATTTTTCATTAAGTTTTGAAACTTTTGATTTCATCCTTCTTAATGTTGCTAATAATGGTAAATGATAATCCTGCCTTAATCTATTATACAGTGACCATAATGTTGCATAGAACTCAAAAGTATGTATTACTATATCTGAGTAATATTTAATTCCAGCCATTTTTGGGGTCCATTGTTGAAAAGTTCTCCGTCAAGATATCCTTCTTGTGATCAAAAGCCATAGAATTTAAATATTGGATAAATTCTTCCAATGTTGACCAAGTATCAACTATATTTATATGTTTTTTGGACAGGCTGCTGATATAACACATAACTCTATAATGAGAGGTTTGAAACCGAAATTTTTATAAATTACCAACATAAAGAGAGGAATACAATAGTGAAGATTTGATGACTGAAAAGTAAAAATACTTTCTTCCAAAAATGCTCCAACTAGACACACAAAGTCTTTTTTGTTGGTGATTAAACTTTCTTTTAAATTTGTATAATTGATCTTATCTAATTCTAAAAGAAACATTAATTCTATCATCAATTTGATTTCGAGAATTTCTTTTATATTTCTTTTAAAAATCAGAGGGTGTTGGTATTTTACTCTTTAGCACACCTAGTCATACAGATGGTTGATTTTTGAGGCGCATTTTTTCATGAACTTCTCTGGTATCAAAATCTGAAGTCCAATGAAGTTGACAAATAACTATATTGTGTGTAACATTCAGTTTGGCACTTGGAACTGATTTTCCCCATCGCTTTCTCTCGTTTTTGTCTTTTGTAAATCAATAAACTGATATTTAATTCATCTCACACACAATTTTGTCTTGCTGGCTTCTGTGATTTGTTTTGCAAGCAAAGAAACAACATTTCCGGGACATTGTTAGAAACTAGGTAATTTCTGAAATAATAGATTACGCTTCTTAAGCACAATTATTTCTTTCATTGGCCTAGCAGTTAGAGTGTTCGCCAATGGCCCGGGAGACCTGAGTTCAATCCCAGGTCGGGTCATACCAAAGACTCAAAAAATGGTACTTGATACCTCCTTGCTTAACACTCAGCATTATAAGGTACGGATCAAGGGTAAAGTGGAGCAATCCAGGGAAAGGAGTAGCGCCCCCCCTACCTTGGTGTGGTAAGCTATCGAAAAGGGAGCCTTCGGGTCACCCTCGACTATGGTCGCCAACTTTACTTACTTTTATTTCTTTCACTACTTCAATTTAGTCAAATCAATTATACTCTTAATCCCAACTTTTACCTCTCCCATATACCGATAAATCGAAAAAGATTTTTAGAGAGTTACCTTAAAACTGAAAATCAACTTTTAAAATTGATTTTTTTTAATATTTGTTTTGGAGTATATTGTTAACAAAGGTTTTCAAAATATTACATAATCTTTTAATTAATAAACGATTGCCTAGCTCTCTCCCAGAGTACTGCTCCCCCAGGTAACACTTTTCCCTCAATTTAAAGGCGTGGGGGGGGACTGGATTTTTTGCCCGATGCCTGAGGTGCCCTGCAAGATGAATGCTAAGGAGAAAGGGCTTTGGTTATTTTTGACTTGTGATGGGGCAATCCACCGCATTACTCTTTAATTTCGATCTTCTTGTGTCAAAAATTAGTTCCGTGCTCAACTTGAGTAAATAAGTAAATACTTTAAAAGAACCTGGAAAGATGACGGAGCAGAATTTCGTTCGAATTAGATATATCAAATTTTATTATATGTTTCAAATAAAAACACAAATTACTCATAAAAGAATTACATTTTATCAATGAATAATTCTTATAACTAAAAATATCAAAGAAAAATATTAAAATAACTTTGTGACCATTTACCACTATTGGTATTTTGTTTCAATTTTACATGAATAAATTTCCCAATAAAAACAGAAGCGAGTAAAATGGTTTTCGAAATCTAAACTTCATGGAAGAAATGGAACGTGTTGCTTTTTTCTTTTTTTCTGAAAGAATAATAATAATAATAATAATAATAATAATAATAAGAAGAAGAAGAAGAAGAAGAAGAACCTTAATAAACTTTGAGTGAAAAATATCAAAGAAACCTAAAGCGAAAAATATCTAATAAATTTTGATACAAAAATGTTAAATTAGATGCTTAAGATTCAAAGTAACAAGATGACAAGATTCTTACTTTCCATTTTTGCATAGTGAATTACAGACCCAAAAGTTTGTTTTTATAATCTACATAAAAATAATATAACAATTCAAAATGAAATAAATAAATCTTATACTTACTTCAATAATGTATATGATATTCCAAGAATATAGAAAAAATTCAAGAAACAGTAAAGACCTATGTAAAGTCTCTCTGTAATTCCATGTCCAAAGAAAGAGAAATTTGACCATACGTGGGAACAGGGGAGTGATTTACCGCTTGCAGTGTGATGGGCAACACTGGCGGCTTCTCAATGAGGAGTTTCAGTGGCCAAATACCGCAAGGTGCTCCTGTGTCAACCAAACAACGTGCTTGGGATCTGGAGTCTATTATAAAATAGGCACGGTTGTTCCGTAAATCTTGGAGAGTGTGCCGTGCTCAGCTCTCCCGATTTAAGTTTCCCTGGTTTACAAACGAACCGGGCATTTTGCATCTCTGTTCCTCCGCGCCAAAACGACTGTGATAAAAGCACAGTCCTGGCTTGTTTGAGTGGCGGCGGTGGTGTGGGGATGGCGAACGACCTTTGTACCAACGTCTGGGCGATTGTGACTTACCCACGCTTAATTTTCTTATTTCTTTGGTAAGCCGCTCTATAGCGTCAAGTATAGCCACTGCAGAGAACGTAGAGACTTCAGCCTGTGACTTGGGAATAGATGCAGTAATAGGCCCCTTCGTGAAATCCATCACGCTGATATATTGTTCGTAGTAGAATACGGTTTTAATTGCGTAAAACAAATGCGAACGTCCTCGGCGAACGTAGGTAAATAAGTGCTACTAATTTGTTATTTTATTCGACAGCAAACCATGAAACCAAAGGAATGAAAGAAAAAGAAAAAAAATCTCCGCGTGGAAAGGGGAAAAAGGACTGCCCTACCCCCGTGGGGTTGAGTTCTCTGGCGAAGAAGTAATCGTGTTGCCATTAGCGTCTATTGCAAGCCTCTTCGTAGATAAATTGAGGTCTCGGCAACCGTTGAACGGATGTATGTAAACAATAGTAATTGTGATTCATAACCGTTTAAAATTTACTTCGCAGCTTTGGCTTGGCATTTGAGTCAACCGGGTTTCGATCCTAGCTACGGGAAGATGCTGTCTAGCCACACTGATGTGTTCTGATAGAACGAAACAGATCTGTCTGTGGATGACTATATATATATATATATATATATATATAAAGGTGGTGTTTTAAAGTTCCTTAGTCAGAAAAAACAAAGATGCTAGTCAGTTGACTAGGCCGCTCCAAAAAACAAAAGACAAAATTCAAGATGGCGTCGCCCAATCACCATTTAGACGGGAAAATGAAATGTTAAGCAGGAGGAAGGCGTTCTTTTGGCTCCGACCGCACAGCTTTTTAAACGCGAAAAAATGTAGTAAAAATGTATTACTTTTTTCGTGGTTATTGAATAAATTTTTTTTTTTCTGTCACACGCGGTAAGTTGAAAAGAGCAGGGCAGTAAGTTTCTTCTTCCTTCCTTGGTCTGCCTATCTGGCCAAGCTGAAAGTTGTAATTTTTTTCCCTTTTTTTTTTGACTTCGTTTTGGTCGAACAAAATGTTATGTTTGTTGGTCCATGTCTTCTTTTCATGTCCGAGACGCGCGTCTAAATTTAAGCAGTTAGCGTGTTTGAGTTGGTGTGAATTCGTGGACGAGCTGAAAAGAAGATAATTCCGCGTTGGAAAGTTTTTTTGTCTTTTTCGTTCAAAAAATGTCGGTATTTGGGTAATGGAAGAATATTGCTGTAGCCAGTAAGGTTAAGACGTTGTTTTCCTCTGGTGGTGGTGGTGCGGGGGTGAAATAAAAAATGCCTCGTGTTAATAGTAGTAGTAGTATATCAATATTTGCCTCTCCACGTGCGTTGAAATAAATTCTGTTGTTTTGTTTCTGTGTATGAAATTTCTTCTTGAAACTTTTTTTTTCGTCAAAAATTTGCGTGTGTATGGAAGACCTTGAATGTTCAAACAGGTTGTTTAGTTAACCGAAGAATTTGTATGTGTTTGCTGCTTTCGTTTCTCAAGTCTACGCGTCGTAACAAGAATACTTCTTTTTTTTTTGCCACCGAAATGAGTGAATATCCATTCATAATTGTTCCGAGTATTCAGGAAATTTTGCATGTTCATTTCATCGCGTTGAGGTCACCACTTTAGTATATGGGTGGTTCACATACACCATAAGTTAATTTGTAGTTATTTATGTAGCGCTGAACAAAATAATAAAACTTCTTTGAAGAACAACAATGAATGGTTTATTTTTATGACAGAAGTAGACTTGTGTCAGAGTGAGAAAAGGTTCTTTTTGAGTATCAGGTAGCAGTGTCACAGGTAGTATGCCAGTTTTTTAGTTCTTTAGTGTGTTGCAGGAAGCAGTGTTAGTTCTTTTGTGTGTGTAGCTGGTAGCCGCCGTTATCTTCTTTAGTGGGTATCAGTGGCCACAGTTATCTTCAGTGAAGATCGTCAATGCTAGAGTGTCCGTGACAGGCTACAGGAGAGAGGGCTTTCTTCTCTGCTGGCCGTGTGCTCTCTGTTCTGCTGGCCGACTTCCAAAAAGGGCTAAAAAATAGTTCTTGAGAGGAAGAAGGAATCAATGAGCTTTGCTCGCTGATTGGTCAGTCTGTGTCCGAATCACTTGGCCGGGGCATTGATTCGCGAGAGAAATTGATCTGTGACTCCTACAAGCTCAAACGCAAGCTAAATCTAGAATACCACGCAACTAAAATCAGCCTCCAGTTCTGTCCCTTTTCATTATAACTTATCCTTAGTATAGAACGCTGTGTACTTAAGTCAAAACAAAATTCTTAGCAAAACTAGCTGGAGCAACACTGTCTACATTCTCTCTCACTTGTCTCGTCATCTGCTTTGGTCGTGGGGGCACTGCACATGTAACATGTCTTGTGCAAGAATAACTTGGCGAAGCCCATCTTTCTCCAGGTCTACAACTGGTTTGAATACAGTGTTTTCTTTCTTCTAGACCGGTTGCCATACCGAGAATAAAGAGCCAAATCTGCCCTACAATTTTACCCATTGCTAGGAAAAGAATAGTTGAATTTATACCTTTTCCAAGGATAATAGCGCAATGTGAAATACAAACTGCCTCGTCCAGGATTTGAACTCGCTGAGTACACTAGCTATGATGATAACTGTTTCACCACGAGCACCTAATAACCTCACAGCCTGATAATCTTGATCCCATTCTATATTTCAACTCCTCTAAGAATCCAAATGATGCCTCTCCGTCTCTTATGCAGATAAAACATAAAAGATTTATAGAATTATGCTATATTTTTCTTTCGTTCAATTAATGTTTTATGTGACGTAGCCTGAAGCTACTCCTATTTTTATTTTTTAACCGGAAATTTAGCAAAAGAAACTTCAGTGTAGTGACCCCGTCTCAGTATAAATAGCAACCAAAAACTAGACTCGCCAGTTTGGGTCTTACCCGGCTTCTGTCGAAGAGGATCAGAGTGTGGGGCATCCAGTAGTTCTTGCCAGCTGCTACTGCAGCTTCTAGATGCTCGCGCTTGCTCACTTCTACAGTCCTTTTTTAGGGCATTTTTCTTTTTACCAGCACAAATTGTTCTTATCAGGGCACAGGTCTTTACTTCTTACTACTGCCCTTATAAGGGTATAGGTTTTTACTTACCACTGTTCTCCTTTTCAACTACAACCTGGACCAACACAATGATAAAGACGACTTATTAGTAGCCTTACTACCCAGCCAGCCAGATGTAGCAAACACTCGGAGAAACAGACCAATCTACGAGCGGACGACACCGCTGGAATCATCGATGACTTCATATGCAGAGCAGCGATACCATATTACCAAGCTTACGAACTGCTAGTGTCACGACAATAGTCCACAAGCGAACGATTCCACTTGGACGGACGAGACTTCATAAACTCGTTTGTAGCAAACGTCGACCAAACTCTAGTTAAGTGCCGAATCAACCACCAGGACGTCGACTAGCCTTTCCCTGCGATCCGATACGTCTGCAGACTGCCTGGCCACATAACAGGACTAACAAATTGTTCAAGGATCACCTAGACTCGCTGTCGCCAAAAACTATTAGACAGTCGAGTCTACACTTTCAACCTAAACAGGAATTTCATACAAATTTCTTTTCTTGGAATTATTGACAAAATAACACTTTGTTTTAAACTGACTCACGTTCATCATACTTAGCTTTTCTGAGTAATTGCACTCAATTCGTTAAGTCCACAGGAACGACATCATCACCGGCACATGTCAGAATGTGCATTATTCATTATTTAATATACTGTACTTTACAATATTGAATGGATATTTTGTACTAATAAATGTTTATTACTACAGATTGGACTTTTTCAACTATTTTCCACATTCTCTTTAAAATATGTAAAAGGATCTGAAAATTTTTGCAATAAGTGTCAGCAGGAACAAAAGAATAAACAACAAAACAATGGTATCTTTTTGCAAGTCTAGTAAGTCCTTCTAAGGCCATGCAATATTTTTTGAAACACCAATGAAAATAACCAGATTTAACTTATCGCACAAGGGGAAAACGTAAAAAAAAAAAAAAAGAAATTGTTGGAAAAAGGCCACTCTTAAAAAAGGTGCTCATGGAAGAGATCTCAGGTCTTATCCTTTTACTCTTGCTTCGCTATAGATAGTGAGCAACATTTACAACGTTTATTAATTATCAGTAACTAAAATAAAATATGTATAACTTAGTCGTTCACAAAATGAACCGTACCTCTCACTCTCTGAAATGGTGTTTATCTAACTCCTTCACCATGAGCAAAATGTAACACAAGATCAAATTTTTAGGCTCTCACACGTATGAATACTCGGTTAAAGGCATTACTAAAAATTGTATGGCAATGACCGTTGATCTTTTTGACGTAGTAGGGGAGGACGATATAAGATCAAACATAGAAATAGAGCCAGAACACATTCTTAGACTAACCACCATGAGTAAGACCAATAACGTAGCAAATAGTTTCAACTCTGAAAACCGCAAGAATGTATAAAATACAACCGCAAAGGGAATTTTGCCACTCACGAACATCAGTGCGGCAAATAAAAATAAATACGAACTCATCTGATTCCGACTCAATCTCGAAACAATCAACATTCTCTCTGAGCATGATCAATGCCAAAGATCCCCACCATGAAACACACCTTTCAAACGAACCACCTACATTCACCATTAACTCCCTCCACTCTGATAGTAAAGTGAAACTCTGGATGATGAATCTCAACTATAACTGTTCCATGGTTGATTTTAAAACTGACTCAGACGCTGAGATAAATGTATGCCCCCAAAGTCATGGAAAACAAACTTCATCGACGTCCAAAACTAAAATCAATCCCAGTTACGACAGCAACATTAATATTTGTGTTCTAGGCAAATGTATAGCCTCAGTAGATCACAAAAATACAATTTTGCCTGTTATGTTCAACATAGCTGACACAAATTCTCAAACCATTCTAGGTGCTGATAATTGTGAAAAACTTTAACTAATAAAGCGGATTTTTAACATTAATACAAATCTACCAACTGATATTTAGAAAATATCAGGACTACTTTGGTAAAATTGGAACTTTGAGTACAACACACAACATAACTATTGATCTTTCAGTTCCTCCAGTGATCAATCCTCTCAGAAAGATTCCGTTTGCATTGAAAAAAAAAAAAGATTAAAAGAATAACTAACAGAATGGCCAAGATTGGCAACATCAAACCAGTTAGTGAACCTACTGAATGTGTAAACTCTCTAGTAATCGTGGAAAATTCAAATAGCTCTCTATGTATTTGTCTTGCTCCCTGCAATTTAAAGTTATAAAGCAGGAATATTTTCAGCTTCTTTCTGCAGAGGAAATCCTTGTAGATATACATAGAGCAAAATATTTCTCAAATATAGACGCAAGGAATGGATTTTTGCAGATTCCTGTTGATGAGGATAGTTCATAAACGTTTAATACTCCTTTTGGTCGTTAAAGATTTACTCACATGCAATACAGTATATGAAGTGCAAGCGTGATATTTTAGATTAAAATTGGTTGTATTATTGGAGGTATTGAGGGGTGCAAAAATATTCTGGACAATATAATCTTATGGTCATCTAAATTAGAAGAACACTACCAAAGACTCACACTCGTATTTGACCGCATCAGGCAACATGATCTTAAGCTCAATCAAAGTAAATGTGTTTTTCTCGGCACTGACCTGATCTACTTGAGACACAAAATCACTTCAGAAGGACTCAAACCAGACCTTTCCAAGATAGAAGCAATTATAAAAAGGCCTTACACAAGAAACAAAGAAGAGTTGCAACGTTTTCTCGTTATGAATAACTATTCATGAAGATTAATTTCTATCTGTTCCAAATTCTCTGCTCCATTCTGCTCATTACTCCAAAATGACATTGGATTGTCGTTTGATCAGCCACTAAAGTTAGTTTTCGAGCACGTCCTTCAGATTATCAATGATAATCCAAAGGACCTGCTCACAAACTAACTCTTACAACTTTAGTTTAGGGGGCATTCTTGAACAAACGAGTAATAGAGGTTGGCACTACTCCAGCTGAGCAGAACTTCACCCCTTTAGGACGAGGGGCTCTAAGCGTTTTATTTGGCTGCAAAGGATCCCTTGAATTTGTATAGAGACATCATTTTTAAGTTAAAAACGACCGATGAACCAATTATATCTTATGAAATCCCTGATATATTATGGACAAAAATTGGCGCAGACATCTTTGAATTTCACAAAAGACCCTACACAGACATTTACTCTCTCACAGCCAAAGAATCGTCCACTATTACCATGCATCTAAAGAGCATGCTTGCAAAATTCGGCATTCCACCTGGGACAATGGTTTTAAATTCGAAGCAAATTCAAAATACTTGCCAAGGATCGGGATATCCAATATGGCACATCCAGGGCTCTTTATTCACAATCCAATGGTCTTGTGGAAGACACCATACAAATCCGTCAAACGCAATCCGAAGAAGGCAATGAAAAGCTACCAAAGCCCATACCAATTAATTCTTGCGCCACGAATTACTCCATTTAATGATGCACCATCACCAGCAACACAACTTTTGGGTAGAAATCTCCCAACGACCTGCCTCATATCAAACATCATCATCAATATGTGTCCTCGTGGTGTAATGGTTAAAGCGATGAACTGCGGAATCGTAGTACGCGAGTTCGTGCTCCAGTCGCGCTATTACGTTCACTTTCGGGCAAATACCCTTGGGAAAGGTATGAACCTCCATATTCTCCCTCCAGCTATGGGTAAATAGTAGGACGGACTAGGTTCTTCAGCCTTGGTTAGGCAACTAGTCTAGGAGAAGGAAAACTCTGAATTCAAACCTGTTAAACTCCGCTTAAAAATTGACCTTGTGTCATATCCTGCCCGAGCGGAGGGTTGGTAAATAGTATCATCATCAATATAAACAAAAACCAATCAATTAATTCGACTTGCATTCTACCTGAACTCAAACTTGGTGATACAATACGGATACATTAAAAATATAAATGGGAAATGCAGAGAGGTGCTTAACAAGGTAACGTATCTCCGTATTTATTTAGTGGAGACAGATAAAGGCTGGAGCGGCACCGGAGTTACGCAATATAGCGTCGTTCCCGTAAACGTTCGTAAAATATATATATATATATATATATATATATAATATAAAAAGGGTGATTGACTCAAACTAGACAAAAGACACGGACGAGGTGGATAAGATTAAAAATAACAAGCCTATTAGCCTAATGAATAGTGTTCGCCTGTGGTCCGGCAGACCAGGGTTCAATCTCAGGTCGCGTCATACAAAAGACTCAAAAAACGATACTTGATGCCGCTTTGCTTAACACTCAGCATTATAAGGTACGGATCAAGAGTAAAGTGGAGCAATCTAGGGAAAGGAGTAGCGCCTTTCCATAGACCTCAGTGTAGTGGCTATTGAAAAGGGAGCCTTCGGGTCACCCTCAACAAAGGTCACCAACTTTACTTTTACGCTTATTAAGCGAATTATACACGAAGGATGAATTCAGTGTAGAATCGTGACTGCTGCATCACTGCGGTGTGAGAGTCGGAATGGCTCGAAGAAAGCCGATGGTGTAGCTGGAGTCTGTGTGGCAGGTCGCCATGTAGACCATGGTAGATGGAGTCGAAGTAGCGGGTCAGTGTGGCTAGTCTTAGCTGAAGATATCGACTGCGAAGACAGGAACGTGGTTGAAGGAAACCGGGTTCAGCTGCGGGCTGGTATATCGACTGCGCAGGCAAGAACGAAGCCGGCAAAGAAACCGGGTTTAGCTGCGGGCTGGAAGGCTCAGCGAAGAAACCGGGTTCAGTTTCGAACTGGAAGGTCAGGAGCTGCCGTGGGCTAGAGTCATCATCAGCATTGACAGGGACTGCGTCAGAGATCGGGATTGGCTGTAGCTGTGAACGGAAACGGCGGAGGACAGGGTCAGCAGCGAGCCTAACACGTGTTTACTTCATTCATGATCAAAACCGTGGATGAACGGAATCGCTGCAAGCTAGACGTGTGCGCACCGGGTTGAGAGTTGGTCATTGGTTGACTCACAGGTAGGATCACCGCGAAGGGATTGTTACAAGCCAACACAAGCGGGCTCTGGCAATGGACTTTGAACGTTTTTGGCCACCTAGCTGGATCGACCGAAGGACGGGATCACGAGTGGCTTCAGCTAGAACTTTTAGCTACCAGGCTAGGATCGACCGAATGAACTATGATGCAGCTCGCCCACCCGAAGGTGGCCTAGCCTAAGCCGGGGGCCTTACGGCCTCAAGTTTGCCTTTGTTGGATTGTGCCCGAACCAGCGGGCATGCACGAATGAACGGGATCTCCAGCGAGAAAGCGTGAAGTTCAACCTGGTTTTATAAGGGAAAGGAACAGCCTCAGAAATGATCTCGGCAGGAAATATTCGAAGTTGTTAACAATCCTCTTTTAAAGGGAGCTCCAATGAAATAACTCACTGTAACTCAAAGAACTAAGAACTTAAGAACTAATTAAGAACTAATTTCGAAATGACAAATGGAATTAATCAATTAAAAAAACAACAACTCTGAATTCAAACCTGTTAGAGGAGGTGCCCGTGGTGTAATGGTTATCGTCGCAGGATAAGGACACGACGACACGAGTTCAAATCCTGGACAAAACTGATTGCATTTCACATAGCACTAATACTCTTGGGAAAGGTATGAATCCAAATATTCTCCCTCCAGCTATGGGTAAATAGTAGGGCAGACTAGGTTCTTCAGCCTTGGTGAGGTAACTAGTCTAGGAGAAGGAGAACTCTGAATTCAAACCTGTTAAACTTTGCTTAAAAATTGACCTTGTGTCATATCCTGCCCGAGCAGTAAATATTGGTAAATATGAATATGATTAAAAAAAAAGAATCTGCATGTTGACAACATTGGAGTTACATTTGACATCACAGTTGACTCTGACCGAGTATGTTATATTTTTGAGTAGCTGGGGACGGCTAATCCCTTATTAACTCAGATGTTGATTATGAAAATATCCGTTTAGAGGATATACCATCCCTTTGTGGCTAGCATTCTGAATGCCAACAGACAGACCGGATTCTTACTCTTGTACTTATATTTACTACTAATCCTTTTATTCTTTTTTGAGGGGGGGGGGTCGAGTGGTGTAATGGTAAAAGCGATGGACTGCGAATCGTAGTACGCGAGTTCGTACTTCAGTCGCGCTATTACGTTCACTTTCGGGCAAATACCATTGGGAAATATTGGAACCTCCTTATCCTCCCAGCTATGGGTTAAATAGTCCCACTACTGTTCTTCTAGGAGAATGACTTTGGCATTAAATAACCTACAAAGAAACCAATTCTTTTTTCATTATATGTTTTGTTGTTTTGTTTTTTTTAGTTTACACTTAAAATAATATCTAAAATTATGTGACATTGCACTAATTTGTTTTGTCTTTATAAATTTTTATTTTTTTATAATAGTGCTGAGTTAAAGAACAATATTTTAGCTAATCATTTTTGAAAAGGCAACATAGTTTTAATTCAAATTTTTATTTACCCTCTAAAAATTTAACAATAAAAGAATCTAAGAATTCACGTATTACAATATTCTTTTATTTCAGAAATTTTTTTGTTTACATTTAGAATATTATTTTAAAAAAATGTAAGCTCGTGAGTGGTTTCAAAACGTTATTATAATTTTATTTTTCTAAACATTTTTTAGAAGTATGACAAAAATCTAAATTCCATTTTTAAATGCCTGTTGATTTGCAGTGATAAAAAATATACTTGTCTAACTTATTTCTTTTTTTTACCATTTAAAATTGTAATAAAAAAGAAGCTAAGAATTAAAAATGTGACCTTATTTTCAGTTGGAATGTTCCACGTAAACATTAGATCACATTTTTAAAAATCAGTTTTTGAGTAATCAATAAACAATGCTTACATTTTTTTAACCCCTAAAATTTTCCATTGGTATATATAATAAAAGGAAGTTAAAAAACGAAAATGTGTCCTTACAATAAAAAGAAACTTAGAATTAGAAATGTAGTTTTTCGTATTACAATTTCATTTTTTGACTTACAATGAAATTAGTCATTTAAAAAAGATACCCTTTGGTTTGAAAGATATATTTCTCAAAAAGATGATTTTTTTTTTTTTGCAATTAGTGCTTTATTATTATAAAACAATAATTTTCAAAAAAGATTAAATTCAAATTTTGCCTATGGAATCCGTGTGATAAACATGGTGGGTCTGAAGAAGAACAGAAGAGTTGCATATGCTTTTTTATTTATAAAGAACTATGAAGAATTCCACTAATCGATTGATTTTTTAATTATATCGTTTAATCATTAAAAATAAAAATAAAAATAGATTTTGTACTTTTCCTTAATATAAACATATTAAAATGTATGTATGATTTTAATGCTCAAGGGCATCTTTTTTCAGATTATAAGCATCACGTCTCTTTCAGTATGTGCGTTGCAACATACTGAAACAGACGTGTTTCTTTTGTGTGTATATATATACGAGGCTGATTCAATGAATAAGAGGATTTTTTTAAAAAAAAGCAAAATAAATGTTTTTTTCAGAAGTTTTTACTCCATATATGTAACTCTGTATTTTTTGGAATTGATTCATAGCAAAAATTATTTTAATTTCACAAGAATATTTGTTTTGAGACAATTCAAATGCCGGCAAATCAGAGTGCTCCGACTTTAAACAGTGGTCTATTCTCAAGTTTTTGGTGGCTGAGAAGTGCAAACCATGTGAAATTAGTAAAAGAATGTGTGATTTGTTCAGAGAATTATGTTTTAGTGAAAAACATTTTTACAAATAGGCTAAAAATGGGTTTTACACAATGAACTTGAATCAAACAGACAATCCATGGAGTAGAAACAAACTGACTCTAAAGTAAAGAAAAAAGTTTTGTGCGCAGCTGTCAGTAAATAAGGCGATGCTGATAGTGTTCTGACACATGAAAGGACCCATCACTATTGATTTTCTTTAAAATTTTTCGACCGTAAACAATGTTTCCTATTATTTTTAGACTTAGTTTTTGAAATCTGTCGGGATAGTAGACTTCCACTTCGAGGAAAAATGTTTACCATAATTAGAAATTCCATGATTTTAAAAGTTTAATTAAATCTCTATAAGTAAAGTAGAATCCTAATTTCTCCAATCTCTCTATGTAACTGTAACCTTTTACTCTTTCTATTATTTTTGTCACTCTTTGTATGCTCTCCAATTTCAATATTATACTCCAATTGCTATCCGAGTACAATATTCTAGATGTCGTCTTATTGGGGTTTTATGTATTTTGAAAACTTTCGCCTCCTTTGAAATAGTATTTCTAACTATCTCGGCAATATTTTCATTTTTCCTCGGTACAATAAACATAAAATACAGTCACCTTTAAATGTATCATGGTTGTTGGCGAACGTAGTCAAGGATGACCCGAAGGTTCCTTTTCGATAGCTACTATATATATATATATATATATATATATATATATATATATATATATATATATATGGGTATTTATACAACTTACTTTTTCTTTTTTCATTACACCAAGAGATGGAGCCACGTATGAATTTTAAAATCCTAAAGTCCTCTTCAGAAGTTTCATATACAAATGCTTTTTTTGAAGAAAATAAATACGAAAGTGTTTGTATTTAAGAGGATTTTAAGATTTTATATTTTTATATATAACACGATAGAGTATTAATCAGAACTTATGTATGTATTAAACTATGACAAAATGTAATTTCCGAACACGTCACCTTTAAAGAATAAAAATAGCATTAAAGAATGTTTTATCTTATTTTGTCGTCTGCATTCAAGTTCGGAGTCACATTTCTTTATATCTTGGTGGTGTTGCTTTATCAGGACACACATCACACAAACAACCAGATCAAGCTATAGACTTCGTGGGGACTGGTATTTTTGCGTTTGCAATGGCCATTTTTTCTTTTTTTTTTCTTCTTCCTTCTTTTCTTTCATTTCTAAACACTGAATACAGAACACCCCAAACCGGTTTTCAAATGTGTATTATTCAGTCTCTGATTTTTTGTATTTTTTGTTACTTTTGTTGTTTGTGGTGTTTGTTTTGATTTTTTTTTGGGGGGGGTTCTTTTTGCTCTTTTTTGTTTTTTTAAGAGGACACGGGGAACTTTTCAAAACTCCTAATAATTGTATAAAGAAATGCATGTTTATAAAAGGTGCAGCAGAAACAATAAGATTTAAGATAGTACCTGATAGTTGAATACAAAAACCGTTAGGTATTTTTGCTTTACTTCGTATTTAACATTGTTAAAAAATATTGCCCAAGCTGAATTGAGGTGACTTTACATCCTTTTTTGTAAATTACTAATGCTTAGCCATAAGTATGAGGCCACCAATGAGAATCGAACTCACAAGCAATGGTCTGCAAACTGAGCTCGCTAAGAATTTAACCACACAAAGCGTCTTAAAGTGAGATTAAATTTGGCACTAAGCCGTTGTTTGGGGCACCTAGTGAGGGTTGAATTCAATACTCAGTAATTGTTCAGCATTACAATGGGGCGTCCCATCTAATTTCTAGTATTCCGTCTCTATTTTAACCCTAACAAAATCTTTCATAGACATTATCTACGTTGTGTAAATCCATAATCCATAATACTTAAATGGGAACAGAGCTTGTATAAGTGAGCCAAAAGTGTTTAACTGCGATATCTTACTCAGTGAAATCCCAACACGTTCCGAGCACATTATATCAGATCATCTAAGCCAAGGGGTCTAAAACTCAAGGACTCAAAAAGGTCATAACGTCTTGTTTAGAGACTCAGAGAGTAAAAATAAAATGATGTGGGCGCATGATTTTCGTCTTTATAACATTAATCTGCAATACAGCTGATAAACTCGGGTTTTTTCATCAAAAAGAATTTGCATATGATAATAAGTGGGATATGGGAAATTTGTATGAAATGTGGAGGCGGGGTACAAAATTCCCGTTTCAAATTTTCCTAAATTCAAATTTTACTTTTGGTAAATTTACTTTTTTTTCGTTTTTACTTTTGATGATTTCTGTTGTTTTTATTTCATTTTATTGTATTTCATTGGTAAATTGCAATTAATTGAATTATAAATACTAAAAAAGAGAAAATACAAGGACAATTCAAAGATTTATCCCATTTAAAGAAATTGTAAATATAATTTCTTTTTAACAATGCACTCTCAAACATTTTCTATGGTTTCAATTTGTGTCATCTCAGGTGCCGCCTCCTCATACCAATGTGAGGTATAAAATCTACCTCTTCCCACGCAATGAAATAAAAGCAAAAACAATTCCTCATGATCTATTATGCAAGTTAATTTTATACAATCTAAGCTAACCTTCCACTCCGATGAAACAAAACGATGTTGAGTTCTAAATGATTTTAACTAAGAATGTTTTAAAAAGTATATAAAATTGGATTTTTACTGCCTTTTAGTTTTTAATCTTAAAGTGAATGTTTGAGACATCTGATCTAGCCAAACAATTTATCTATTTTGACTCTAAAATCACAGAATACTTGTATTAACGTGAACAAACAAACGTACCAATAAGAATCCTCTAAAATTCAAAGTATCAAATTTTCTACCCACGAACTCAATTGTTCCTGCTTAATTAATCACTTAAGGCGGACATGAAATTAACAGTTTTTTTCTGGCTTACAGTCAAGTTACTCTGAAAAAACCGGTTCCTGCCTGATCAATTTAGAAGAGTGATCATTTAATATTATCATATTTACCCAACCCCTCCGCTCGGGCAGGATATGACACAAGGTCAATTTTTTAAGTGGAGTTTAACAGGTTTTAATTCAAAGTTTTCCTTCACCAAGGCTGAAGAACCTAGTCTGTCCTACTATTTACCCATAGCTGGAGGGAGAATAATTGGATTCATACCTTTCCCAAGGGTATTAGTGCTATATGAAATGCAATCAGTCCAGGATTTGAACTCGTGTCGCCGTGTCCATTTCCTGCGACGATAACCATTACACCACTGGCACCTCCATTTAATATTATAAGCAACCTTGGGCCTGTGTGATTGACTAAGTAAAGCTTAGTAAATAACAAATTATTTTCCCATAATTTTCCTCAGCAGTATCACTTTATATCACTTCATTATTTTTGATTCATTAATAATTTCATTCTACTACTTAAGATTGCCAAGACTTCCATATACACAGCAAATATCATGAATTCAAGGAATTTTCCCGTATCTTTTCTGTATTGATTGCATAAAAATACTTCAGTTTTTTAATAAACTTAGGTGTAAAAAAAAATTAGAGACAGCTGTCTCATAACTTTTATCTCCTTATTTCGCATAAATAACGGCAGCTATTTCAATCATACATCCTAAATGCATCAGCGATGCACTGTCTTCATCACCGATTTCGGGTTATTTCTGCATCATATCGGCTCCGACAGTAACCCCGGCGTGACTCTGGAAGAGCCAAGCCGCCTCCGTGATCGCGACGTGCTACGCTCGTGCCTCTACCAAAGCAAAAAAAAAAAAAATTATTAATAAGAGATATAGCATGAAGCTTAAATGGTACGGTGGTCATTGTGAGCATATATTTATCCAAGAAAATTCCTGAGTTGTCTATAACTGAATTTTGTTTGTTGGGCGTAATTGCAGGACATTTGATGAGGTCTACAGTATGTCAATTATCAATGGAGTTTAAAAATGGTGATCAGAGGATTATTTGGAAGTCAGTCGTGTGTTCCTGGAACTAGATTCGTACTTCTTATGCGTGAAGCGACGGAGAGTTATATTATCTTGCAGAAGACAGACCATCGCCATCGCAAAACATGGCAAAATATGCAAAATGATTTGTAACAAGCGTATCAGACTTATGAAAACAGACTCCAGTTGTACTAGGGATCCTTGCCAACTCACACAGAACCCACCCCAGACAGGTACAGAACAACCATCAGCTTACACGTCACCCTGTCCATATACTGGATCATGAAGTCGGCTCCACACGTAAACTCGGGTGTCTTCACAAGAGTTGGAGATTTGACTTGTTTGATGCGATGTCTCTTTTCTATGGTCCGATGGCAATGTTCTCTGGTCTCGTTGTGGCGCAGTAACCGATGACGGGGTGTCAGTAGGGGTACATTTTGTAGCTCTGTTTAGAATTACTATCGAGGCACGCATATCAACTCAATTAAGCAGTTAAGCCAGCTCAGTACTTCATTTGGTGGCCACTTAGGAACAACGGTTGCAAGAAATCTTTATGTCAAACTAAACAAATTCTTTCAATCACTTAATTCAGTATCAATAAAGAAAATCGTAAACATTGCAATAAAGATTAAGTGAATATACTTACTTTCATTTTTTCTATTATAAATTAAAACAATCCAACTGTTATTTTCTTTGTCAAATTGCACCATAATTCATAACTCTTCCTCAAGATCAAAGGGGGTATCGTGGTGCAATGGTTAAAGCGGAATCGTAGTACGCGAGTTCGTACTCCAGTCGCGCTATTACGTTCACTTTCGGATAAAATACTCTTGGGAAAGGTATGAACCCTCTTATCCTCCCAGCTATGGGTTAAATAGTACCACTACTGTTCTTCTAGGGGAATGGCTTTGGCATTAAATAACCTACAAAGAGTTGATATGCCATTAAACAAAGAAACCAACCAATCAAGATAAAGAAAAAATAAGACATTAGCCGTCCACAATGAATACTGGCTAAATGCTTACCCTGCAAAATCACTAGGGGAGGTAGGTCATGTGACCACTTTAGACTGAGGCACAACAAACAGTTCCTCTGAAGTATATAAGTTAACTGGTGTCTCCTGTTCTCCCTCACTCTTTCCCTCGACAACATGTAGTGTCGGTTCATTGTGGAAGCTCAGCACACCAACGGATCTCGGACACTGAACAAAACCAATTATGTGGTATTTACTGCCTTCATGCAGCACAGCAATTTAACGCACACGAACATTCTCAACTTCGTGGCTTGTTCATAGGTAGAGCTCCACACAATAGTCCTGACATCAAAAACGTGCAGCCCAGCGACTTTATCATATTTACCCAACCCCTCCGCTCGGGCAGGATATGACTCAAGGTCAATTTTTAAGCGGAGTTTAACAGGTTTGAATTCAGAGTTTTCCTTCTCCTATACTAGTTGCCTCACCGAGGCTGAAGAACCCAGTCTGTTCTACTATTTACCCATAGCTGGAGGGAGAATAATTGGATTCATACCTTTCCCAAGAGTATTAGTGCAATGTGAAATGCAATCAGTCTCGTCCAGGATTTGAACTCGTGTCGCCGTGTCCATTTCCTGCGACGATAACCATTACACCACGGGCATCTCGTCAACAGTTGTAAATGCGGTGAAGGAACCCCTGCTAACGGCTTTATCTGGTCACCGACTAACCTTTTTTCAAATAAACATATACCGCGCAAGAGAATTTTATACAGTCATGCCTCCTCCCACGTAACCACGTACAGTTCAAGAGATCTTACGTCGTTACCCACAACACCAGTACTGTATACAGACCTCTCACTTTCGACTTTATCTGCAACAGGCCCAAGAAAAGAACGCTCGTATACACTACTGGTGCAACTCGAAAGAATCTACAGCTCTCTGCTACTACTTTCCATCCATGCCAAACATACTAGAAAAAGGTACGCTCGTCCATCCAATATTAAATACCAAACAAACAGAACCCTTCAGACGGTATTTACAGCCTTTCCATAGATATTATGAATGCATCCTTTTTTTCTTTTTAACCCTTATTGTTTATCGTTCATTTATTTACTCTTTATCACCCTCTCTTTGTCTCCTCCTCTACATTGATACGCATATATATAATACAACTAAATCTAGAAGGAAAAACGATACTTCTTTACGTTGAGAAAAACTAAGAATTGAAATCTAAAAAAAGCACGTTGACCTATTTGACTAACAGATGGGACTCTAACAAGTACTACCACTCGAAGTATGAGTGGACCTGGGAATAATAGCAATGAAGTGAAGTCTTGTTAGATTACCTCCCTTGTCTCCCAAAGATTTCTGCTCATGCCTACAAGGTGTCATTGTCAAACTTGTATATACCGAAGATGCGCGAAAGTCAAAGCCTCTTCCCCGATAGCAAATTAACGACACATGTGTGATGTCATTTCTTCTTACTTCCGGCGACGCATTTAAACAGAACGGACTCTGATACCAAGAAACAGAACTTTTCGCTCCCAACAAACTTCGTGTCGCATTGAATACGACACCACTGAACAATACACTTCTTAAATATGAAAGTCTTTACTCAAAATTTCTTTTTCTCTAACACGTACTTACGCTTAGAACTCTACAACCTACGCTTAGGATATTTCTCCACAAACAGACTTTATGCACTCTTTGTATCTCATTGTAATTCTTGTATTCATTCTATTAAGTTTGCTCAGGCAAATGTTGTTAATTCGTCGTAAATTGTTCTCACATTTAATTTGGGGGGAAACATTATTCAATCACTACACCTTTACTCTACATTCCACACTTCCCAGATCTTCAGAAATGGAATGCAGTTCCGTTTTTTTAACCAGGACACTTCTTTTTTGATGAAAGCGGGAGGTAAAAAAAATGCAGTTAGCGTATTCTAGCCCCTACCCTCTACATAGCAGTTTATATTATTATTATTATTATACTCTTTTGAGAGTTTATTACACCAGTGTTAGCCGATGGTTTATCACTCGGGTCTGAATGACAGCAAGTCTCCTCAAATCTCCAGGACTCTTCTCAGTATTCAGACCAATTATTATTATTATTATTATTCCTTGCAAGTTTTTCCCACCAACGTTAGCTAATGGTTTTTCGGTTGAGTATGAGTGACAACAAGTCTCCTCAAGTCTCCAGAACTCACCTTCATATTCTGACCGATCTCAGTACTGTTGTAGTTTGGGTGGTCTCGGCTTATCCTCCGATTTCCAACTCTTCCAGCCTCCTTTCCAAGTCTTTCGAGGCTGTTCCAAGTGCGCCAATCACACTTGATATAATTATTATCAATATTATCATTCTTATTATTTTACTCTTTTGAGAGTTTTTCACACCAGCTTTAGCCGATGGTTTATCACAGGAGTCTGTGTGATAGCAAGTCTCCTCAAGTCTTCAGGACTTTTCTCAGTATTCTGTCCGATCTTCATAATACTATAGTTTGGATGGTCTCCGCTCGTCCTCTTATTTTCAAATCCCCCAGTACCTTTTACTTATCCTTTGGTGACTGTACTGAGCGTATCAGTTACAGTTGGTATCACCGTCACTTTCATGTTCCATAGTTTTTTCTGTTCTCTAGAAAGGTCTAGGTACTTATCTCTGTTTTCACTTTCTTTCAGTTTTACCCAGTGGTCAGCCAGGACGGCAAAGTCCATAATTCGGAAGGTTATTTTTTTTTTTTTTTTTGACTATCACTAGGTCTGGTCGTCTGACGAGATTAGATGATTAATTTGTATCTCAAAATTCCCAGACAATTTTGTGTCTCATTTTCCTGGACGGATTTTAGTTTGTCCACATACTATTTATTTGTATGGTCAAATTTTATCTTCTTGCACAATTCCCAGTGTATCACTTTCCTCATCCAGTCGTGTCTCGTCTTATACTATTTTTGTGCTAACTTACTGCATTCGCTTATTATTTAATTGATCGCTTCATCTCTATCACCACATAAGTTCTAGCTGCTACTTTGTTGTGTCTTGTCTATTTTTGCTTTGACATAGTTAGCTTTATGGCGTTGTTTTGTGCTGCTATCAGAAGAGATATTATTATTATCATTACACATTTGCAAAACGTTATGAACTAACCTAATTGAAGATATCAATAGAACGGCAGGGATTTGAATTTAGTTTTTTTTAAGCTATTCATTTGAGGTTGCTTCAAGAATAACACTTTCGCTACTTGGGTCTCTTGGTGTTTTGTACCCTCGGGCACTACATAATTGCTCGACTATTCAATCTATCCTTAGATACCATTAAATTCTTTTATTCTAACTCTGGAAACAAGATTTGTTCCCTTGTCATTTATAAAAAAAATTCTGTACATTGTTTAGGTTAAACCATTCCAAACTTTTTCTATGAAAGACTCACTTTTAAATGATTTTTTGTAACATTAATTAAGTTTTGCTCTAAAAATCGATATGTATATCATCATTCATCATCATGTCGTGCTGTTAGCACGGATTTCCCTGACACTCTTTTTTTCGCCATTCGTCTCTACCATCCGTCAGTGGGTCTTCTAGACTACATCATGTGTCCGTACAGAGCTGTTGTTGATGGTCGGTCGACACTTACATGTCCGTGTAAAAGGGTCCATAGGAGAAAGCCACATGAGTTTGTCTTTACTTCTTCAGTAGTGTCCTGCATATCTTGTTCGTCTTATTTGGATGGTTTTGGAGATAAGAGGTAGGTGACCGTGCAGCTGCTATTTGTGGGATGTTGCTTCCAGGATTTGTTCAATATAGCTCAAAGCATTTTTGTGCTGTTTCCGTCTAGTTCTCTATACGCTTATGCATGTGCTGCATTCATATAGTAAAATTGATACAATCACTGCTTGGAAGAAATTGTGTTTTATTTCATCGGATAGGTCAGACTTCCATATGATTGATAACCTATCGATAGCAGGCCATGCCTTCGCTAGACAAATATTTATGTCATTTTCAGTAGATGAGACGCTACTACCAAGGTTGGTGAACTTGTCCACTTATTTCAGAGAACCATCATTTAGAATGGAGATGGGTAAACAAGTTCGGCTGTGAAAAATCAACGACAGAATTCTAACTCAAACTCAAACAAAAAATTACTAAGATAATACACATAGCGACATTTAACGTTAGAACTTTAAATAGAATAGACCAACTAGCGGAACTGACAGCGTCTGCGTCAAAGTGTTGTATAGACATTATATGCATACAAGAGCACAGGTACCATGATAGTGAAGTAGAAATGAAATACCTTGATAGTGTCAATGGATGGACATTTATCTCAGTATCTGGACGGAAAAATTCCGTCAATGCCGTCATAGGAGGGGTATGAATTCTTCTCAGTCCTCGTGTCCAAAAATTACTTAATAGCATCGAGAAAATACAGCCGAGAATGATGGTAGCTACGCTTAACGGCAAACACAGCACAACAATCGTCTCCGGCTTCAGTCCTACCTATGTTAGTGATGAAACGGACCTATATCACCTACTACAATGAGCGATCCTCCCTTGTCCGTAGCATTCCCGAACACAACGCTCTAATCATCGGTGGAATCATAAATGTTCAAATAGGTAAAGACGAAAGCAACAAATACTGCTTACACAACTAGTCAAACAGAAATGGGGAACATCTAACAGAACTCTCACTTAAAAATGGACAAACATGCCTTAATACTAAATTCCAGAAAAGGAAGGGGAAACAATAGACCTAAACCTACGCAAATAATGCTGAAGCACAGATAGATTACATCCTCATCAATAAGAAATGGATTAATAGCGCTTTAAATTGTGTCTTTAAAGGAGTGTCTTCTGATCACAAAATTGTTACAGCAAAGACACGCGTGAGTTTACGCCGGAATTCGATACAAACAACCTAAACTACACCTCTATGATTGGTCCTTGCTTGATAATAGAGATATTAGCAATAAATTTACGATAACATTAGGAAACAAATTCAATGCTCTTCAGGAGATATCAGAAACACTTACTCCGAATGACGAATTTAAGAGCTTCGTCAACGCCTAGACGGAAACAGCTGCAGAATGCATACCAACTAAACTGAGATCAAAACATAGTTTCACAAGAGATATTAGCAGTCATGAAAAAAACGAGACAACATGAAAACAACATCCCTATGTAATAAAAAGAACCCAACTAATGCCAATGCTCAGAAACTTTAGAAGGCTCAAAGAGAACTAATTAATGCATACCTAAAAGAACAAATAGAATACAATAAAGGCCAGATCAATAAAACTAGAAATTCAATCAAAGATAGACACTCTCGAATTGCGTGGAAGACATTAAATGAACTAAGTAAGAAGAAAAAAACCCTTTCCAGAGCTAAACTAAAAGCTGCTAGTTAAGAAAAACGAATACTAATGGAGAAAGAACATTTCAATAATTTACTTTGAAAATCCCCTAAAGTTACAGATAAATCGATAACGAAAATTATTAATAACTAACTAGACATCAAACTAGTACAGTTTACTCAAGAAGAACTCGACCTTGTGCTAATAAAAATCAAAAACGCGAAAGCCACCAGTCTTGATGAAACACTTCCAGAAGTATGCAAGACAAGGAAATTCGATGACTTACTGATCCGATACTGCAACGCCGTATATAACCAGAATAAAATAGAGATGGACAAAAAGCTGCATCCTCCTTTTCCCCAAGATAGGTGACCTCAAAAGTCCAAAGAACTACCGAGGTATAACCCTTACTTCCACAGTGGCTAAGATTTATAATGCTCTGCTACTCAACTGAATCGTGCTAGAAATTGAGAAAAATTCTTAAAAAGAATCATAAAGGTTTTCAGAGAAACCGATCCACAACTTCACAGATTCTGACTATCATAGGAGTTCGTACAAAAAAAAACTCGATGCGACACTCTTATTCGTAGATTTCTCCAAGGCATTTGAATCCATACACAGAGAGATGGAGAAAATACTTATAGCCTATGGTCTCCTCAAAGAAACTGTCACAGTCATAATGATGCTCTATAAAAACACGAAAGTAAAAGTTCGCTAATCGGATAGAGACGCAGACTTCTTTGACATTGTTGTTGGTATTCTGCAAGGGGATACATTAGCTCCATATCTGTTTATAATCATAACAGACAATGTACTTTAAGCGTCGATTGATCTAATAAAAGAAAATGGCTTTACGCTAAAAAAAAAAAAAAGTAAGAAGCAGTCAACGTAAATGATATAGCGCTTCTTGCAAATACACCAACTCAAGCCGAATCCCTGCTGCATAGTCTGGAGCAGACAACAGATGGCATTGGCCTCCATGTGAATGCAGATAAAACGGAATATATTTATAAAAATTAATAATTCAATGAAAAATTTAATGAGTAAAGAAATCTATTCACGATTATCGACGGCATACTAACATGTCACCAAGCACAGTTTGCAAAATGTAGGAAAATGTCATAGGCTTTCATTTAATTAGCACAGATAAAAGATAAAAACACATTTAATTACCATTATCTATACGAATTAAATCGGAAAATTTAAAATACAAATATCTTGACCTGTACTCAAGAAATTTTAGACTCTTAGTAAAAAGCGCAAAATGAGGTTGTGTACTGATATTATAATGATAAGAATAGTGAGGTATCAGAAATTCTTCAAGGGTTCTTGCTTTTTTAATTATATATATATATATATATATATATATATATATATATATATGTATTATTCAAATCCTGGACGAGGCTGATTGCATTTCACATAGCACTAATACCCTTGGGAAAGGCATGAATCCAATTATTCTCCCTCCAGCTATGGGTAAATAGTAGGACAGACTAGTTCTTTAGCCTTGGTGAGGCAAGTAATCTAGGAGAAGGAAAACTCTGAATTCAAACCTGTTAAACTCCGCTTAAAAATTGACCTTGTGCTATATCCTGCCCGAGCGGAGGAGTTGGTAAATATGGATATATATATTCTACTTGTTTTAATCAATTTTACTTATTGTATTTACACGTATTAATTTTACGTATTGTACTTATAAAATATCAAAACCTTCAAGTTGCTCTTTATTTTCTTATTTATGCTCATTATTTTGGGGCATGTTGAGGAAGCTTAGAATATGCTGACTGTATCCCCTACAGTTGAATTGTGATAAATTCCATCAACATTTCACCATGCGCGGAGCCTATGCGCAGAGACACATTTTTACATCTTGAAAACATCTTGGCCCGAGCAACATCTCCTGTTTTGTTAATTAGAATTACCATTATTTGTTTTTGTACGATAACTCAGAAGAAATCTCTATCAGTCACATAACAACACTAAACTGCATCTGGTGGTGAGGTTTCAGTTCTGGAGCTCTTAGGAGCATGAAGTATCCCTTCATTGCCATTACTCCCAAGCCCACTCTGACTCGAAGTAATTGTATCTGTTATGGGTCAAATAGATCTGTTTGAAAATTATTTGTATTAGTAATACCTTATAAACAACATAAAGAATGTAGATATAAACGTAGAATGTACGCAATTCCCGAACCTCAAGGCATAAAATGATAAGAATTAAATAACCCCAGACAAGTTTACTTGCCGTTAAAATCAATCAATCAGCCATCAATACTTTGTGAATATTAAACTAAAGGTAAAATGAAGTAAAGATAAGAATTGTCCTTGACTTGTTCCCTTGCTGTTAACAAAACAATTATTTATCTCCCGACCCATTCACACTTTAGGAGTTACCTTAAATGTATATAAAACATTTGGTATTTGCCCCTGATTGGCACCTGATTAAGACAAGATAGACCCCCTGCAATCGTACGTTGTATGTAATCAATTATAAAATGTAACTAATGATAAAATTATGTCACCAGAAGAGTTCAAAATCTTTCGAGTTATCATAACAATATAATTCTGTATGCGTTCAAAAAGTATCGAAACCGAAAGTTTACATTTTTAGAATGTTTAAATCTAAATGAAGATGTGTGCATAGCTGAGCAACTTCAAATAAATTGTCAATATCCAGATATCTAGACTGCATTCTAAATATCTAAACGAATCAGTGCCTATTTAAAAAGAATGACAAAAACACTTTTTGAATGAAATATTTCTGGCTAAACACAGAATCATGCAAAAGCAGATCACCCTACCCATTGTGGTTAGTACAATAGTGTTAAAATATTTCTACTTAGAGAAGAGTACAATTTCCAATCAAATTTGTATCTTTGAATATTATAATTTATAAGGAAAAGTAACGAGTAAATGCTAATTATTGGCTACTTCCTCTTATTTATGTATTTGTAATTATCTAAATTCTATAAACTAGTCGTGATTTGACATCGAGCAGGACATATATTGGAGAAGCATTTTAAATAAGTATAATCAAATTTAGTAATCGAAATAAATTAACATTGAAAAAATATTTTTTTTTAATTCTAAGATTAACTTTAATTCGATTATGTTTGGTTGTTTATTTTAACAGACTGTGAAGTCCGCGGAGATAAATAATTTTCATAGCCTACCGGAAAATTTAAAAAAAAAAAAACAACAAAAAGTACTTAAACGAACGGGAGTCAATAAGGTAAGAAAATCGTTTCCATTTTTTTTTTTTTTTTTTTTTCATGTAAGGAGACAAAAATAATTGTCTTGCCTCGAATTTTGGTCAGGTCTTCCCATGTCACGTGAGAACTGAGACCCCTTTATCTTCCTGTTTTTGGTTCCCGTCTTCGACGGGACTAAATGCAGGCTTTGATCCCTGCTCATTGGAATGAGGTAGACATGATTTTCACTTGTGTTCGCTGAGCAGAAAAGGGACTTTTTCTACAACTCCAGCGAGGCGCCTTATTTCACCTCACCGTTGAAATGAAAACCATTGAAGAAAATTGAGATTTTTACCACTTTGTATCTCCTTATATACACCGCTTGTTCATGAAACAATGTGTGTAATTTATGAAAATTTACTAAGCTTTTTGCTTAGATGTGGCACAAGGCCATATGAAAGGGGCACCCAATGAGACTCGAACTCACTCGTGTAGGTTTGCTAGTCGAGCTTGCTCACCATTACACCACCAGAGGCGCCCCAATGTGTGTAATTTATGTTTGGAATACGTTACGTATTATTACAATACTTGTTATTAATGCGTATTAAATGTCATATATATATATATGTGTGTGTGTGTGTGTGTGTGTGTGTGTGTGTGCATATGAGTTTATCTTGTCTTTCCTTTCCGTTTATTCAGTGCTAGTGTATCAATGGGTTTCGGTTTCTTTATCAAATAATGTATCAACATTTGTATGTTATTTAATGCCCAAGGCGTCTTTGTAGAAAAACAGTACTGGTACTATTTAACCCATAGCCAGGGGGATAAAGGCTTCATACCTTTCTCAAGGGTATTTGTCCGAAAGTGAACGTAATAGCACGACTGGAGTTAGAACTCGATTACAACTATATCACAGTCCAGCACGTTAGCCACTACACCTCAAGGACAGCCCTTGAGTATCAAAAGATACTCTAATGCTAATATTAGAATCTGGTGAATAGGGAAATGACTAAATACCCTCCCGAGCACCAAATAGCCGCTACCACTCCGATTCTGGTAAAGTATACCCATACCTGGTATTATTAATTCTGACACTCAAATATAAAACTTTTTCATTGTTTTTTATAGGGTTTGTTTCTTTTTATCTTTTTTTTTTTTGCGACATAATGAAGAAAAAGCGAAAGTTTTGTTATTCTTTTATTTATTTTGCTCCTTTTCATTTAACTCTGATTATTTTTTTTTTTCTTATTTTATTTATTACTTAACACGTTTCTGTGACATTTTGTTGATTCGAAAAAAGATAACCTTTTTTATCTTTGGTGACGTCATGCTTACAGTTTCTTATTCACATTCATTGTCTTTTCTTTTCTCTTTCTAATTATTCATCAAATTTTTATGCATTTTTTTTTCACATCTTTTATTTCATCATCAGTTGTTTTATTTTTTTTTTTCTTTGTTTCTAAGTTTCTTTCCTTCTTATTGTTTTCCCTCTATTCTATTTACATTCAGTTTTTTTAACCGCTCCTTTTTCTTTCTTTCTTTTTTCTTTCTTTCCCGTTTCCCCTTCATTTAAATTGTTTTAAACTATTTTCTGCATAATTTCTCATTGTTCGTCTTCATTTAAAGGACCAGCCTTAGACCTAAACGGTCAGTTACTCAACAACCTACAATAAAATGGCTTACAAACAAGCCGCAGCCGATGTGAATGTCGATCAAATAATGTATAGTCTAAAAAGCTTTGGTTTCTTCCAAATTTCCCAATTCTTGCTTATTACATCAATGGTAATTGCAGTCAACAGCAACGTATACGTTATAGTATTTGCAGGTAAGTCTCCTTTTCATTGAACACTAGTAATGATAATTTCAAATTTACATTAATAATTGCTACACTTCCAAGACATTTATTTATACTAAATTTTCTGTTTTTAAATTTTTAAAAATATAAATTCATTTTTGTTAAAATGAATATTATAAATTCATTTTATTTTATTTTTTGATTAGAAAATACGAATTAGTTTTTGAAAAGAAAAATATGACAAAAAATGACATAAGAAGAGCAAATATTAAATTTTCTTATAAGATTGAAATCTGACTGATATTACCAACGTATTACTTAGAAGTATTCTTTTGTATATATATATATATATATATATATATATATATATATATATATATATATACATATATATATATATATATATATATATATATATATATTAGTTGTAACCCAACAATAATACTTAGCATAACTTTTTTTTATTAGAGCAATGCACTTAAAATGATCTAAGGTATATATATATATATATATATATATATATAGAGAGAGAGAGAGAGAGAAAGAAATCTGAACTACAAGCCTTAAAAAAATTGGCATGACATATAATTTTGACAGTTGCGTCTTTCGTCTCCTAATCTTTGAAATAAGTAATTTTTGGATTTTGACTCGGAAAAATAATATACAGTCATGGTCAAGAATGTATTCTTTCTACATCTGAGCTTTCTTTAAAGATTCGATTAGAATAAAGTTGAATTAGGACATTTGTCAGTTTATTTATCATATAATTTAGAAGCATTTAACATTATCATAGTAATCCCCAATTGTTTTGAGAGATATCATTTCCACACCAACTGTCAAATAGGTAATGAGAAACATCCCTCAATTCTAGAGGTTAATAATGTTCGTCACTGCTGGTGAACAAACAGCTAATTCCGTTAAATCTAAAATTTTTCTTACATTTTTTCTGGTCTCAGCAAATTTTATGTGGTCTGACGTTACTGTGTGTAAATCCGTATTGAGATGTGTTTGCAACCTGACTTCCATTGCCACTACTTCATCTGGGATCTCCCATCTGGTAAAAATACTTTTCAGCTTACCAATTAGGTAGGCACAGATCCTGAGGGGCTATTTCTATGTTGCACGAGAAGTAATCAATTGATAATATGTAGTTGCGTCCGTTAACAATGAAACTGTTGGTTCCTATCTTTTGCCAGGGTCTTTCCGATAACTGTGTCGGTTTTTAAGATTCGCGCAGATTTGATTGAAGATGCCAGTTGCAGAAAGCACATTTTTACTATAGATACAGGATCAAATCTATAGATGAACACAAAAGATGCAAAATTCAATCATAAAAAGAATCGAAAAATACATAAACAGGAAATCATTTAGTAAAAAAAAAAAAAAAGAAAAAGAAAATAAATGATTTGGAAATTTTATAACGTGAAATATATGTCGAAGGTTGATCAAAGTTTTATTTCTGTGTTTTATCAATAGCGTTGCTTTTATGAGGAAAATACTAATTCTATTGTTTCAGTAAAAATTCGGTTTTCCTTGGTAACCGCTGTGTTTTTTAATTTTCTTGTCGTGACAATCGAGCATTGGCTGAAATTTGAGTTCTCGACCATTTTTCGAAAACGAGGCTGTCTCGTAATATTTGAGATTGGGCCGTATCTGTTAGCAGAGAATTAGTTTTTGTTTGGAACAGTTCAAGAATTTTTCTCTTTTCGTCGAATGTTAACGTAACTTTTTTTGCGAAGAGAATTGGTCTTGTTTTGTACTATACTTGGAACAGGAGAAGTTTGCCAGTAAAACCATTCCTTTATATTTTTTTCTTTATTATTGCGAATTTTAAAAAGTTCTAAATTCTTGCATATTTATAACCAAATATTTTCCCTACGTGAGTGTGGTCACTTTCACCGGAGAAGAACATGAAGTAAAAAAAAAAAAAGGAATAACCTGTTTGATATTTAAAAAATTACAACGCTGACATTTGTACAAGCCTATTTATAGATTTAACATATATTGGGAATAATTCTAATTTCGTACCTACTTAAAAACAAGGTAAGCAATTGTTTGAGTAGAAAAGAAAGAAATTTTGTAAGTTTCCATATATTTGTGAAGCAAGCCAGCATTGTCGACGAAGAAGTAGTACCTGAGAATGAGCTGCCCGTGGTCCTAAGAAGAAAGAGATAGCAGCCTTTTGAGGCCTAGAAGAGGAGAAAGAAGCAAATAAGACAAATGACCGACCGAAGATCCTTGCTGTATGTATCTATGTATGTAAAAAAAAAAAAAAAAGTAGTTGTAATTTATAAGTAAATGTTTTTTCTTTCGCTCCTTTTTCAAATTGTTACCAATCTCGCGTATGGACTTATATGCATGAGTTACCTTCCTTTTTATTTGCTGTGAATAAATTTTTTTGAAGCTGTATTTGTCTCTAGCCTTTGTTTGATACTTTTTTATTAGCTACTTTTTTAGACAATTAGTGACAATGGTTTCCCTTTTTCAAAACGGTAAAGGACGGTAACTCTTTTCTATCAACATAAATGAAGGCTTACCTATTAAATAGAGGCATTGCTGCAACTTTTTTAAATTTTAAAATTCTAAAACCGTTCAATGGATAAAGTCTGAAAAGATATGTGTCATTTGGATTTTATAATCACTCGACCTGGAAAGAATAAAAATTTGACAACTATAAACACCTACGCAAACAAATAAACCTGACAATAAATTGCAACTGATTGAAGGACAATTCCTTGAAAATAACAGTGAAAAAATTCATATAATGGCTAATTTGAACCACGGCTAATTTGTACCATTAAAATCTAATCAAAACACAGTAAAACAGTTTCTCTCACCAGAGAAAGATAGATATATCTATGGAAAACTGATTTCCATACTAAAAAAATTGTTAATTTTTGTGCCAAAAAAAAAAAAAAAAATCGGCTGGAGAATTTTTGTATTTATTGACCATATGGCGGTTTCGCGTTCGTTTTAAGATTTCTTTGAGATTTGCAGACGATAATATTTGACTTGCCTCGAGAAATTTGAAGGATCAAAACCCAAAATAATTTAAGATATCTTTACTGTAATATTAATGAATATTAACCCTTAATTACTTTCCTTCTGGAGAAATGGTATTGTCTCCGCTTTAGTAACTCTCTTGTTGAAGAGTAAAAGAACTGCTTGTATGTGCCAACGGCGGGCAATATGACTATACTGTAAATTGGCTCATTAAAGCTACTTTAGAAGTATGAAATTCAGGTGGTATAATGGTTAGCGAGCTAGACTAGCAAACCTTCAAGTATAAGTTCGTGTCTCATTGTATGCCCCGTTCAGACGGACTTGTGCCATATCTAAGCTAAAACCTTTGTAAATGACCATAATTTAATGAGCTAATTTTTCACAGTTGTTCTCAGTAAATGCAATGTCGTGACTGTCAACATGGAGAAAATGTTTAAACCTCCAAAACAGGACCAAAACCCAAATTCCCCTTCAACGATAAAAGAATGGAAACATTGGGTGAAAATGTTAGACAACTTTTTTTGAAGAATTCGGCGACACCGCTCCTAACAAATCAAAAACATTAGTCGTCTGTGTTCCATTCAGTATATACGAGTATATATAGGACTGTACTCCATACGAATCGGCTATTGACACTTTGAAACAGCAATACGTTAAAAAGCCAAATTAAATTTTTTCCAAGCACCTGGTGTCAAACACCCGACAAATCTGTAGATGAGTTCCTACGAGAACTCCATAAACTCAGTAAGAACTGCGTTTTTAAAACAGTGACCGCAAGATGGTGCCGAGAAGAACTCGTGAGGGACACATTTCTCAACGAACTATCCTCTTCTATCATACGACAGAGACTACTTGAAAATTGTACTCTTGACTTACAATCCACCAACAGACAAGCTTCGTCCTTTGACTTGGACTATAAAAACTCAGAGGCCTACAACAACATGACGACAAGTCACGTCGCTACTACCACTTCTAATACTACAGACATTACGGAATAACAACACTACGATATTGTAAGTTGCCCTCTTGTTACGTCATTCTGACGGAAAAAGTCGCTTCCTGTTTCAAATAAAAAGAGATTTTTGTGGTGGACAACTCTACAAAAGGAATATGTGTCCAGCTAAAGAAATCACCTACCACGCTTGTGGAAGAATTGGCCATTATTCTCAATTGTGCAAATCTAAAAATACAATTATAATGGACGCAATGAATATAACAAATCTATGCACCATAACAGCGTCAGTTCCTGAAAGTCTCTGGTTTGCAACCACTAAAGTGTCCAGAGAGGTTTACCTCAAAATTACAAATTAAAATCAGACTGCTCTAAAAAGTACTCAATGGCTCTGACTATAATGAATACTCTGACTTGTGGTTTTTGTATGGTTGACTTACAGATAAATAATTCACGCTATAAGTCTATCAAGTTTAAAGTTTTAAAGAACTTGTGCAGCGACGTGATACTCGGATAGGATTTTCAGACAACATAAATCCCAGCAGATAGAATACGCGGGCCCTAGACCTGATCTGGTTATTTCTAACTCTGGACTAATTTGTAGTCTTTTGGCTGCTTCTGTTCACAGGCCCTTGCTTTTTCCAAACCTGCCTCCTAAGTGTAAACCAATCGCAATAAAATCGCGGTGGTTTGGAAAGGAACTGTTGCATCAAGCCATGTGAACCAGCTTCATCTCCGTAGAGTGCTTTGGTGGTAATTGTTAAAGACCCCACGAATAGATATAAAATGTTAAGTGTTGATTACTCACAAACTATCAACCAATATACTGAACTTGATACCTATCCTCTTCCACATATAGAGGAAATTGTCAACAAACTTGCAGAATACACATTCTTTTCAACCTTTGATCTGAAATGGGCCTATCACCAAATTCCCCTTCAGCAACACGAAAAGAAATTTACGACTTTTGAAGCTAATTGAAAAATCTACCAGTACCGTAAAATTCCATTTGGTGTGACAAATGGGGTAGTTGTTTTTCAACGAGAAATGGATAAACTTATTTAGGAACAAACATTAAAAGATACGTTTTCATATCTTGATAGCATAACTATCGCCGGTAGAAACCAAGAAGAACATGACCGGAATGTCGAAAGATTCTTAGCAGTAATCAAGGCTAAAAATCTGACATTGAATGATACTAAAATGTATTCTCCATACCAGCTCTTAATATTCCTGGTTACTGGGTAGGTAATGGCATTATTAAACTTGATCCAGAACGATTCCAACTACTTCGAGAGCTACCCATGCCAACAACCTTGAATTCCTTAAGGAGAGCTGTTGGTATGTTTGCATATTATGCTAAATGGATACCGAGGTTCTCTGACAAGATACAGCCGTAAATTAAAAACAAGAACATTCCACTGAATATAACAGTTATCCATGCATTTAAAACTCAGGAGAAAGAACTAGAGAATGCTACTCTGCAAAACATAGATGAAAAATTGCCATTTGTTGTTAAGTGTAATGCATCAGATGTAGCTACTGTGAACCAGAAAAGTAGACCAGTAGCTTTTATGGCACAGACACTGTAAGATAGGGAATTACACCATTGATCCATAGAAAAAGAAGCAACAGCTATTATTAAATAGAATCACCTCTTTGCAAGGCAGCATGTTATCTTAATTACGGACCAGCGTTCAGGGGCATTTATGCTTAATAATCGCAAGAGGACTAAAATCAAAAGCAATAAAATTTTAGAATGGCGAATAAAACTGGCTCCTTTTAGTTACTCCATTAGATACCGGCTTGGAAAAGACAATTTTGCTCCTGACACACTATTGAGTATTGATTTTAAAGGTCCTGTATCTTCAATCTCTAATGATGTTTATATCCTCACTATAGTGTATGAATACTCTAGATTTCCATTTGCTTTTCTTTGCCCCAATATACATACATTAACGGTAATCAAATAACTTGACCAATTATTTCCACTTACAAGCCTATACAGTCTGAGAGGTAACTCTTTTCTATCAACATAAATGAAGGCTTACCTATTAAATAGAGACATTGCTGCAAGTAAAACAACACCCTACCACCTCTGGGGCAACGGACAGGTGGAAAGGTATAATGCTATAATCTGGAAGACTATAAAACTAGCCATGAAGTCAAACAATCTGAATGGTTGCTATTGGGAGTCAATACTTTCCGACGCCCTACATTTCATCAGATCACTTCTACTAACTGCTACCAGCTCCAACCCACACGAACGATTCTAATTTCAAAAGACGCTTTTCTTTTGGTACATATCTACCAACTTGACCAATTTGTTTTGCCAGGAAAACGAATGATCCGCTGGTGGATGAGGTTGAGCTGATGAACGTAAACCCGAACTATGCTACCATTAAGCATAAAGATGGACAAGAGTCAAGGGTATCATCAAGAGATTTGACACCAAGTTCAGTATCAGAGTCAGGAAATTACTTATATAATAAAAGAACCCTTTGAAGTTCTCTAAGAACCCACAGAAAGAGTTGAACCTTCACATGAAAATAAGTCTGCCACTACTAATGCACAGTTCTCATCCCACTTGCCAGAGTTTGATAGACCGACCACACCACAAACAAAAATCATCTGTCCTATACTCCGTAGATCTTCAAGAACAATAAAACCTCCCCAGCTTCTGGGCTTGTAACAAATAAATTCGAAGGAAGAATGTAATATTAATGAATATTAACCCTTAATTACTTCCTATTAGTATTGTCTCCCCTTTTGGTACCTCTCTTGTAGAAGAGTAAAGAACTGCTAGTGTGTGCCAACGGCGGGCAAAATGACTGCGGTAAATTACCTCATTAAAGCTACTTTAGTAATATGAAATGTCTTGTTTTCATTACATTTACCCTCTAAGATTGTTAAAAATACATTTTTAACCAATTAGAATCATTGATAAATCATCAATTTTTTTAAAACCTAATTTCGAACCGACCTTAGTCTTATAAATAACGAAAAAAATATTCAACGTTCGGTTTATTTCTTTTGAGTGAAAATCTGCATTCTTTTCCTTTAGGATTACATTTTATTTCCACATCGCTTAATTATCTTAAATTGAACGATTACGTTGTTATTTACGTAGATCTATTGGTATTGCTATTATAAAAAATCTTCGCCTGCTGATTGTTTCATCTTTGTATACAAACTAACATTAGAGTCACGCCCTTACACTATATAGTGACGCACTCATAAACAGATATTTTACACACACCAAAAACAGCTGCATTTCATGTATGCAGAGGCGTTCGTGGTTACCGTCGTAGGAAATGGACACGGTGACACGAGTTCAAATCCTGAACGATACTGTTTGCACTTTACATAACGCTTATATCCCCGGGAAAGGTATAAATCCAATTATTCTCCCTCTAGCTATGGGTAAATATTAGGTCAGACTGGCTCTTTAACCTTGGTACGGTAACCGGTCTAGGAGAAGGAAAACTCTGAATTCAATCCTGTTAAACTCCGCTAAAAATTGACCTAGCGTTGCATCCAGCTTGTGCGGAGGGGTGGGGTGAATACATATATTTCATGCACGAATCTTCACTTTTTCTCTTTAAATATTTACGCTCTGATTTATATTATATTTTCTTACAAGAAAAGACTTTGTAACTTTTGTTTTTTCAACTAACTCTTAACTTAATTTAAAGAAATAGAATTTATTGATTTGTATATCAGTGTTTTTATTCAATCGTTTTCTCTTTTGTCCGCTAAATATATATATGACACCAAACGGATACACTTTGATCAGATAACATTCTACAGATTAATGAATATGCTACATCAGCATTTTACATTTTACATGCTTTTTATAAAACTTATAACTTGAAAAAATTCTTTAAAAATATTTTTGAATTAAAAATAAAACCTTTAAAAACTTTTTTCCACAAAAGTTTTTTTCTCCAATCTGTGACCTAAAATCGAAATTAATTAAGAACTATCAAAAAATTAATTACATAAAATTCCTACTTGTCTTATCTGTTTTATTCATCTTATATATATATATATAGTGCAATTAGAAGGAAACTCAAACCTGGTTAAGCTGTCATGATAAATTTATTTTGGCGGGGAATATTATTATACTCTCCGTCTCATCAGATGACTTTTTACATGTTAGACTTGAGGTTGCGGAACAGCAAATGTGGAATTACAGTTCATATGTGTACGATGAAAAAAAAAGTTTAAATTCTCAGGCAAGGGCAGAGGGGGTCAAAACAATAGGTGTTAGAAACATTAAGAAACAGGAGCAATGCCTGCAAGGGAATAAGTGATGTAACAATAGCCATACATCGAGCACTCACATAGGTTTATATGATATTCCTCATATATTCTATACAAGAATAATCCACACCCACTGTCTTCGGACGCTGATTGGATATTACAAATATATATATATATATATATATATATATATATATATATATATATATAAATTATGACTAGCCCCATTTTGACATGTGTGCAACAAAAATCAAACCAAAGAGGAATAAAAGCTAAATTTTGACAATAACAAAATAAGAATTCATCATTTTTTAAATATATATAAACAACAATTTCAAATTTGTCTAAGAAATGTTAGTTTAGGAAGTTTTGAGAAAAAGTAGATTATCGTATTCTATACATATTTAGAAATTTGATTACAAAGATCATTACTTCAATCAAAAGAAAATAATTTAAACACAACTCACCGACTCTTTGGTCCAAGGGAAGTTACTTGGGAAATTCGTCAAAATTAATTTTGATGACATTTTGGTTCTCAGAAACATTCTCATTTAAAAAGATAGGACAATGGTTCGTTTGAAAATATCTTACCGACTTTTTGATACAAGGGAAGGGTTTGATGGGGAATTGCGTTCAAAATAGTCATTTTAAAAACATTTAATTATATACATATAAATTTTTTGTTAGTCCAATTAGAGAAAAGCAAATATTTTAAAATAAATAGTTCTGCTAATCAATTTCAATGTGGTACTATCATATAAATTTGTTCTAAGCGTATTTTGAATGTCGTGGTCCTTTTCAAGAGACTAATAATGTATTTGTTTTGACTGGGATGGGATTATTTTTAATTCAAATTTATTTATTCATTCATTTATTCAAATTTCTTTTGTATTAGTAAGTAGATACTTTGTGTGTTTGTGTATGTAAACATTCATATACGTGCATGTACATCCAGTTGTTTTTTCTTTTTACTTTCTTCTTCTTTAAGTTGAATGTGTGTGACAATGTATCAATACGTATTCAATGTATATCCAGTTTTTCTTTTTTCTTTTTACTCTCTTTCTCTCTGAATTGAATGGGTCAGTGATATATTTTGAGATAGTTTTTGTGTATATTTTAGTGTGTATATGTTTGTGGTTGTGAGTGTGTGCGTGAAGTTTAGTTCTGTGCGTGTATGTGTATGTGTGTGTGTAATTAGGTTCTGTTTAATGTAGGTTTAATTTTTCTATTAATTTTTTTCTTTCATTTGGAGTAATGAGTTGTCGTCAGTTTGGTATAGTGACATTATTTTAAAGATATCATTAATGCATTCGTGAAGGTGTTTTGCAACATAGTTTTCTATTTTCTGTTAATTTAATTTGGGTCCTATGTAAGGATACCCTATTGTTCAGAGCCTAAGTTTGTTCCTTCTATACCTCTTATAGTTGCAACATTCGATTACGTAGACTAAGTTTTTTTAATTGTAGCGTAGATATTTATTAATTATGAATGCTGTTTTAGGATTTTTGCAGGTATAGGATTTTCCTTCAACGATTATATTGCATACACCACATCTTTTATTTTTGTATTTTGAGACTCCATGTGTTGTGTGTTCCGCAAATGTAAAAAAAAAGAATATTTTTCAAGTTATATGGTTGCCGTTTGCTTTTAATGATTTTTGTTGTATCTTGTACTTTTTTATTTTATCATTGTTTTTAAGTTGTTATAGATTTTTTGTTATTTCTGTAAATTGTTCCGGGTTGTTTTTGTTGTATGTTGAAATATATGCTAGAAGTTCTTCGTGGTTACGTTTTTTGGGGTTCGTAGTTGTTTTAATGGTATTTTTTTCTGCTAATTCGAACCCCTTATTAATTAGTATTGTTGTATATCCCCTCTGGAGGAGGATTACGCGTAATTCCTGTAGGCAAGTTTGTTGGGGGGTATCGGTGAGTATGGTGCATATTCTACGGGATGGGGTGTAAGGGATGGATTTTATACAGTTTTGGGATGATGACTTTTGAAATAGAAGTATTGTTGTGTATTTGTAGGTTTGTGGTAAGTATTTGTTGTGATTTGGCCATTTTGCTGTCTAAGAATGATAGTTCTTTAAAGCTGTATTTCATGGTGAATTCTATTTTAGGATGTAGATTTTGTAGAAAGTTATTCGAATCGTTAATATTGCCTCATGGGCATCTCCAAAATATGAAACAGTCATCAAGATATCTTTTCCATGATCTAATGAATTCTGTTTTAACATTGCTGTGGTATTTTTTAACCTATAATTTCCCTCTAAGTATGCTAAAGTTAGGGTGGTGTATGTTGGTGCCATTGTAGTTCTTATCACTGTTCCTAGGGTTTGGATGTAATTTATGTTGTCGAATTGGAAAGAGATATTATTTAGGATTAGTTCTATACCTTCAGCGATAATTTTTTGGGGTGTAATATTTCTGGGTATTTTTCTATCAACATGAGATAGCCTCTTTTCCTAATTCATCGGGGATACTATTGTATAGGTTTGTGATATCAAATGTAACTATGAATGTGTCGGGATGAGTTTTTTGTGGTATGGAGTTTAAAAGTGGATGTCTGTTAGTAAGGGGTGATGAGCCTGCTACTATTAGTCTAAATTTGAGGCCACAAGGTTTTGGAATTTCTATGTATTCAGATTTTTGTGTTTCGGCTGCCACTTTTATTTCTTCGGACGAGTCATTTTTTTTTGTAATCCGTAAAAATTGCTAGCTTTTGGGGTGTTGTTAATTAAGAAATCCTTTTCTTTTTTTAGTTGTTTCTTTGTGTGTTTTGCAGAATTTTGTATTTTTTTATATTATATTATTGTTTATGTGTGTATCAAGTAATTTATAGTTGGTTTAATTTTTTACTATTTCTTGAATTTTTGTTCTGTTTTTTTTATAATTGTGATTTTGTTTTCCAGTATATTTTTAAGGCTTGTCTTTGAATGAGAGGTTATTTTGTGTTGTTTTTTTTTCTTTTAGGTTAATTTTCCTAAGTTTTTCAAAAATATATTTAGTTCACTATTGTCATTTTTTCCCGGGAAGAATTTGGATTTATTTTTACAAGGGAGTCATCTGAATATTTTTATCGTTAAATTTTTCTAGTATTCTTTTTTTATTTTTTATTTTTTAACTCTCGTATATTGCTTTTTTGCGTGGGACAAAATTTTAGACCTAGTTTGATTTGTATCTAATTTGTTTGTTGATAGACTGATTATTTAGGTTTTATCCTGTTAGTCTTATTAGATATATTACTTGGATTGATCCTTTTATTCGGCTTGTGTTGTCTAAAAATTATTTCTTTTTGCGTTACCCCAAAATGGTTCCTTATTATGTTGTTATTATTATTATTTCTAGGATGATTAGGGTTGCCTAAGAAAAGGTTTCTTACGTTGCTGTTAATATCTCTAGATTATTCCATATGAATAACTTCTCTCGTTATAGACTGTATTGTAATGGGTGTCATATAATTCATTCTGCATTTGTGGATATGTGTTGTGGTTTGGGCAATTTTTTTGCTATTTATAGGGAGTCATTCTATTTTTATTTCTGCCTAAAAAGTATTTTTTTTACTGAGTAGATAGTGTTTTTAGAGGGGTTGGGCAATTGTGCTTGGTGACAGTTAGAGGGATTAACTTATTCTTTTTAAGGGGTTGTTTGTGTGCGATAATTGTCTGTATAGTTGATGTTCTGCGGTTTGGGTTTGTCGTATGTATGTGCAGGTTCTTTTCTATGTGCATTTTTTGTTTTCTTCGTTTCAATTTTTCGTCCTTTTCTCTATCATTGTTTTCTTTTGGGGGTAGTTTCTTCAGCCATGTAGTTATTTTGTCTAGGATCTTTCCTCCTCCCATTTTACAATTTCCTTCCCATAAAGTAAATAAAAATGGCTGTGTCTTTGTGAGGCGAGGTTCTTTGATTTCTGTCATTGATTCTTGGTCAATTTCAATATATATGGTAGTGTAGTGTATTGTTCTGTCATCTAATATCTCTGTTTGAGCTTTTAAGTTCATGAGATTTAGTTTCGTTTAATTTTCTATTTTCTTCCGTGTCCTGTGGAATTATTTTTTCTTAAAATTTTCTTGGGATGAAGATTTCAGGTATTTTTTAGAAATCATTGTAAATTCTACACATACAATTCGTGTTTCTTTACTAAACAACTTTCTCTTATTTGTAAATTCCCTACCGTACGTTTAACTTTTTGGAAGCTCCTAATAAAGCATTTTCCTGCAAATAAATAAATAAATAAATAAGACTGTTAGATAAAAGTTATTTTTAAAATAAGATATTTTTGATTGATCTGTAATTTTTGTCTAAGCTTTTCGCAATTTCTAAAGTTGTTTTCTCATCTCAAAGTAACTTTACAATGTCTTCTTTCTCCTTTGGAGTTATATATCTATATGTCTAAAATTAAACATGAATATCAATAGCTACACTATTACACATTGCCATAAAAAGAAGCTTTTATAAGGGGTCTCGATGTTCCTACTCCAACAGATATGCCGGAGCACACTAAACTCATAAGTACTTTTATGGATAAGGGTCAAAGAAGATCCCATTACAGAAAAAAAATGCATAAAAGCAACAATTGAACAAACTAGAAAAATTCTGAACAAATGTTTGACGGTCTGTTAAAATCAAAATAGATTTTGGAAAGAACGTATCACAGCGGTTTTGTTTATAAACCGTGAAATAGAGTTGCTTATGAGGAACAAAAATACCTTATCTAACATTGAATATAATGGAGGGTGTTGTGGGACTGATTGTTACCTCTTTTACCGGAGGTCTTGGCCACATGGAAGGAATCATGGAATCAGAGGAGTACCAGTGGACTTTTAGACCAAAGTTTGGCGCCCAGTGTAAAAAAACAAGGTTTGAAACAAAGGGTCATTAGTTCAATAAAGACTTTAAAGAACACATCTAAATATACACAAGAATAGTTTTTAAAAAGTGGAGAGTGAATGGAATGTTTTACATTGGCTGGGACTAAATTTTAATCTCCTTTTTTATAGTAATTGGGGAGATTTTAGATATATTAGAAAAGGTTTTCCGCAAACATTCAAGATCTTGAGCAAATTACAAAGGAAGACTGGAAGTAACAACCATCTGACAATAGACAAAGCCAATAGATGATTACAAGAAACATTTCGATTGGTTTGGTTTGGTTTGGTTTTATGGCATATCAACCATTGTAGGTTATTTGATGCCAAATCTATTTTGTTCATATAAACAGTTCTATTTCAAACAATTCAGTTTAGCATAAGTACACTGTTTAGTTCTATTTGACCCATAGATAGGACACTATCAGGTGCTGCCACTCCAGGCCAGAGTGGACCTGGGAGCGATGGCAATGAAGAGGAGCTCCACATTCCCCAAAGCTCCAATGTTACTGGAGCCTCACCATCTGGTTTTTTAGTGTCATATCTAGGACACTCGTTGGGGGAGTCTTACCTTTCTGCAGAGATGCAATCGATGTATTCTACAGCTCCAGCCGACTTGACTAAAACATTTCGAGGTAGACATCATTGCTAAAAGGTTGTACAAAAATATTAAGAAAGATGACTTATCCAAATCATATCTATTTTTTTTAAATGAAAGTTGAACGTTTGTTTGTTTGTTTGTTTGTTGTTTTCTTCGCTTGTTTGTTTGTTTGTTTGTTAAATAACTTTGGACACCCTATTAAAATATTTCAGTGATACAAATTCTGTACATTTCTATTTATTTCTGAAGTTATTTTGCAGGTCGTACACAAAATTCAAGTGTTTCAATAATGCCAACCAAAATTGAATTGTCAGGGCTCGAAAGCTTGTGTTACAATCATCTTCAAAATGAACTACTTGCTTTAAAATCTAGTATTCATTGTTTTTATCTGGTTTGAACCCTGAATTTATGCATTCAATAAAAAATACATGTCTTAACTCCAAACTCTTATATATATATATATATATATATATATATATATATATATATATATATATATTATCGCATATAAATAAATACCTTTTTATTAAAGTTATTATTATTGGTTATCGTCACAGGATATGAACACGGCGATACGAGTTCAATTCCTGGACAAGACTGATTGCATTTCACATAGCACTAATACCCTTGGGAAAGGTATGAATCCAATTATTCTCCCTCCAGCTATGGATAAATAGTAGGGCAGACTAGGTTCTTCAGCCTTGGCGAGGCAACTAGTCTAGGAGAAGGAAAACTCTGAATTAAAACCTCTTAAACTCCGCTTAAAAAATTGACCTTGTGTCATATCCTGCCCGAGCGGAGGGGTTGGGTAAATAGGATAAATAAATACCTTTTTTATAAAACGTTATTTTTCTTCTAAAACAAGTATACCAAAATGTTACTATTTCTATTGGAATATGATACAATACAAACGGTCATTATTAAGTATCATTTATTACTAAACCATACTGCATTGAAAATCAGTAGCTAAAAATATAAAGAAAAATAAGTATACATTATCTACATAGGATTTGGTTTGGTTTCTTTGTTTAATGGCAAATCAACCATTGTGGGTTATTTAATGCCAAAGCCATCCCCGTAGAAGAACCGTAGGGGTACTATCAAATGCATTGATGGGGGAGGGATAAAGGAGTTCATACCTTCTCCGACAGTATTAGTCTGAAAGTGAACATTATAACGCGACTGAAATTCGAACTCGCTTACTTTGATGTGGCAGTTAAGCTCGTTAGAAACTACACAATGGAGACTTCCTTATATATATATATTCATGCAATTCTACAATTTAGTTTTTGGTTACAGAACTGTTTGCGATTTTATTTGCAATTATATATACATCAGTATATACAGTCTTGTTTGAAAATTAGAAACTGAATATTCAGTTAAAAACCGATGTTGGGTGTGTTATATTTAGTGTTTATTTATTTGGTGCTTGGGAAATAACAAGAAAAAATCAGTGTACAAGATACGTGTACGACACTGCATGTTGTTCTTTTTCAAGTTGGGCATAACAGCAGAAGTGAAGAAGCCTGTAAAAATTTTTCTAGTTAGGAGCAGTATGTAGTTGGCAAAGTTGAACAGAGGTGATTTTGATTTGGCGAATAAGCCACGCAGCGACTTATTCGCCAAATAAACTTGGATGTGATCGATTTGCAAGTTATTTGGGATGATCCCTCTACTTAACGTTCGAATTGATTGAAAAACTTGCAAGTGTTGATCACTCAACACTTGCAAGACATTATAGGAAAATATAGGAAAGATTGGCAAACGGGAAAAACAGATGGAAGAGCGAAGTATTAGCGAAGTAAATGAAAAAATATTTTTTGCCGATTATTGTTATTGGTAATCTAAAAAAAAATGATTTCACTAAGATAATTTGAAAGATCTAAACTCATGCATGAGTCTAGGGCAGCTTAAGACATCAATATCAAAATCTTGTTTTCAAGGGAAAAAACTGTATTTAGTGGAATCTGACGAATGAGTAAAACATTACTGTAGGGTATTATGTATGTGATCTTTGAAGCTTGAGCGTTGAAAGTGAAGAAAAAAAGTCATTTACATGACTGGGTAGACGAAAACTTATTAATAAATAATGGGTTTGGAATGGTAAATTCTTTCTTATGCAGCATACTCACCAGATTTGGCGGCATGGATTCCTTTATTTTAATCAATGTGAAATCGTTCATCTAATCAACAATTTAAAGATGTCTTCGACGCTTAAAATTTTTATAGCAACATTATTACATTGAAAGCAGATGAGATTCGAAAACTCCTAGATTCGTTGAAAGCCAAGAAAATATTTTCATGATTATCAACGTTTACTAGTTGTTATAAATAAACTAATTTTAATTAATAAAAAACAACGCTGGACACTTGTAGCAGAGATAATGTATTACGTTTTAATATTTCCTCGTGCCAAACAATATAAAATAATTCTCGGCGAATTAACAATAAAACATTTATTACCTGAGCAAACTTAATTGAAGGAATACAGGGATTACATAAAATACGAAGAGTACATTACGGAGAGAAAGTCCTATCAAATAGTTGAAGAGTCTGTTAGAGAATGAATCTTTTATGAAGGCTACCGTCAAAGTTTGGCACCGCTCATGGTACAACACGAGGTTTATTGGAGCTAAAGTACTATCGGGAGATACACACACTTGTGTATACCTTACTGGTTGTTGAGGCAAGAGAGAGAGAGAGAGTTTCGACTTGACGGTGCGTTTTATAATGCTATTATGGTTAAGCCACCGTGCAGCCATTAAAAGTACCCTTATGAAAAGAAAAAGATGTAATCTTTACAACGTGATGATAAAGAGTTTGAATTCAAATTATCCTTTTCTTTGACTGATATAGACATATGTGTATATTTGGATTTATATTTATGAATGTATCTATTTCTATATTTTTGTTATAGGTGTCCATCCTGATTACAAATGTAAAAATTTAACTGATGCACAGCTGGAGAACTTCACTTTAATTAACAATGAAAATCACGTGGTATATGAAGAGTGTAACATTGAGGTGTATAGTGATACGAATAGCACATCATCGACTGACTCATTCACATGTTTAAACGGTTATGAATACACACCTTCACCGGAGAGGTCCATCATATCTGAGGTGAGTTTTTTGGTGGAGGTTTCTGACATTCCTTGCTTTCGAAAAGTCACAGTTTTAGATTGGTCATTAAAATAAAGATTCGAATTTTATTTCATTCAAGAGACTGATATAAACTTTTTCTTTTCTTTGTAAAAAGCAATTATATTTTAAATGAAATAAAAATATTAATATTCTTCGTAATAAAAAAAAAGTAGTTTAAATCCATTGCTCTAGATCTCTGCATCTTCTACAGGGGCATAATATCCGGTAGTGAGGCACGCGTTCACTTCTTTATTACGATTACTAGCAGGTCCACTCTGACCCGGAGTGAGAGGACATGTTAGAATTCCGTCTTTATGTCAAACAGATATGTTTGGAAAGTATTTATATTAGATAGTAATGCTTGAGACCATATAACTGTGGTATTCATTTGTATTAAGAGAATTTACTTAGTTGTTTTCTAAGGATTATTATTATTAGTAATAATAATAGTAGTTGTACTTACTTGAAACCTTATAACTGTGGGCAAACAAATGATTATTATTAAATAAAATGCTTATTTTGACCATAGTTATGTATAAATCATTTGTCAGACAGGAATAATTTATACTATATAGCTGAGAAAACAAATGCTTATTATAGCAAAAAAATAAATAAATAAAATAAAATAAAATAAAGATGTGATAAAAAATGATTGCAACAGAACGTTGAAAATGCAAATATTATTTTTATAATCAAACATTTACCCGTCATGTCGGCTGAAACTATAGAATAAACCGACTACCCCCTCTTGAAAGGGATCCCCCCAAGGAGTATCCTAGGTATGACACAAAACAATCTGATGGTGAGGTTCCAGTCCTGAGGATTTGGGAAATATGGAGAAGACTTTAATTGCTATTACGAACTGGCTCATTATGACCTGGAATGGTAGTACATATTAGGGTCCCATCTATGATTCAAATAGAAAATTTTAATCATTTACTATAACTGAAACCATTTAACTGGGTGGAAATAAACGCTTGATATTATATATATATATATATATATATATATATATATATATATATATCACTAAATTTACATTTAGACAAAGTAGTTGGTTGATTAGTTGGTTTGTTGGAGTTTAATGTCATATCAACTCTTTTTAGTTATTTAATGCCAAATTCTGTTATATATATATATATATATATATATATATATATAGATATATAGATATAATGATATCGAATAAAATTCAGTGTGTGTGAATATAATATCATGATGTGTGAGCGATAAACACAATAATGATTAAAGAACCTTTCAAATAATAATAATAATAATAATAGGAAAGTAAAAATTTACAAAATCACAAGAAAAGATCAATCACCTTATGTACATGCATGATATCAAGTTATTTTCAAAAAATGAAAAAGAACTAAAGAAGTTGATACAAACAATAAGAATATACAACCAGGATATAGGAATGGAATTTACCATTGAAAAATGTGCCATGCTGATAATGAAAAGTGGAGAAAGAGAAACAACAGAAGGAATAGAACAACAAAATCAGAAGAGAAGGAAAATTACAAGTACTTTGGAATATTAGAAGCGGACACCATCAGACAAGCAGAGAAGTGGGGGAAAATATAGGAAAAGAGTACCTCAGAAAAGCGAGAAAATTTCTTGAAACCAAATTTTGATGCTGAAATTCCATCTAAGGAATAAATACCTTGGCAATTCCCCTTGTAAGATACTCTGGACCATTCTTGAAATGGACAAGAGAGAAACTCAGACAAATAGACAAAAGGACAAGAAAGTTGATTGCACAAGGCCTTACATCTGAAAGATGATATAAACAGATTATATGTGTCAAGAAAAGGTGGAAGAGGACTCGGCAGCATTTAGGATTGCGTAAGTATATCAACACAAGAGCTCAAAGGTAACATTTAAAAAAGCAAAGAAAGACTAATCATAACAGTCAGTAACACCACTGGCAACGTAAGAACGAACAGTAAAACAATGAAACTAGAAAAACAGAAATGGAAAGAAAAACAACTGCATAGATATTTCAAGTGACAAAACTAGCAAAATTACACATAAGAAGACGTAAATGTGGCTAAGGACGGGAAACCTCAAAAGAAACGGAATCTCTTCTAATAGCAACACAAAACAATGCCAAATAAATTGATAATACGCAACAGTATAGCAAGTGATCGCTGTATGGAGAAAGAGATGAAACAGTTAATCACAAATTAAGGGAATGCTGCAAACTAGCACAAAAGGAGTACAAGATTAGGCATGAAAGGTGATCCACTGAGAACTGTGCAAGAGATTGAAATTTGACCATACTACCAAAGGATTTATGCACAAACCAGAATCCATTATAGAGAATGAAACACATAGAATTCTCTGGCACTTTATCATACAAGCGGATCACCTAATCCCGACCAGAAGAGTAGACCTAGTGTTGATTAACAAGAAATGGACCACAGAATAAAAATAAAAGAAAGCGAAAAAAAAAAAAAGATAGACAAATACATGGACCTTACCAGAGAACTAAAAAGCTGTGAAACATGAAGGTGACGGTGGCATAAATTGTTGTTGGTGCACTTGGAACGGTCCAAAAGACTTGGAAGAAAGACAAGAGCGATTGAAAATTAGAGGAAGAATCCAAACCATCCAGACTATAGTATTGCTGAGATCAACTAGAATACTCAGAATAATCACGGTGACATGAAGAGAATTGTTGTCACTCAGACTCCTGTAAACAGTCACTATCAAATTCTGGTGTGAAAAACTCACATAATAACGAGCAGTGTTGGTGTAAATTTTACTTTTTATAAAACTCGTTTTTTTTTCTTCTTTTTTTTTTTTTTTTTTGTAAACAGACCAATTATAAGTGAATGATATACATAAAAACAAAAACTTGCTCCATTTATTTGGTTTAGTAGTACAAACCATAGCATTCTTTATTTCTTTCTTTTACTCCTCTCTCCCCCTCTATCTCTATATATATATCTATCTCTTCCGTTTCTTTCTCTCTATATCTCCCTTTTTTCTTCCCCCTTTCTTCCTGTTTTCTTTCTTTCCTTTCATTCGACGGAAGCAGACGATAAGCGTGCGATGTATAGCGTTATCACTCATTCTATCCATTTATTTACTTTCTTTTTTTACCTGATGTGTACAGTGTTCTTTTTCTTTTATTTCTTTACTCATAATCAAAACGGAATGTCTATTATTTGTCTGAGGTGATCACAATGCTTAACACATTCGTAACACGTTTTATTCTATTAATATTATAGATAGGAATTTAAAGTTTCTATAAACTATTTTTTCCCTAAAATTATTAGTGGGATCTACTATGCAAGGATAATGGCCTCGCAGAACTGACGCAGACTTGTATGATCCTCGGCCAAAGTTTTGGTGCCCTCATCTTTCCGATACTCACTGAAAAATTTGGACGAAGACCGATGCACATCACTTGTGGATTTTTTTTGATGTTGTCTGGCCTCCTGTGCGCATTGTCACCAAAGTACTGGGTTTTCGTTCTTGGTAGAATATTGACAGGAATCTTTGAAGAGGTAAGTCGAAATAATTATTTTTTAAAATTTAAATACGAGAGTTGATTGATAAATAAATATTTTTCTCACTGTGGTTCACTGTAACAGCAAAATCCACTAGATAACAAGTTTTTTCTTTCTTGTAAATTAACACTGTCTGATTTTCTGGTCGGTATTCGATTATCCGTTTCTATTTTAAAGCCTCAGACAATTTTATACATCTCGTTTTCTTTGACAGATTCTGCTTTGTGCATATAGCATTTGTAAGCATGGTCAAATTTTAATCTTTTGCACAATTTCCAATGGATCACCTTTTACTCCCGGTCATACCTACTCTTGTATTCCTTTTGTTCCTGTTTTCTACTTTTGCTTATTATGTGATTTACCGTCTCATTTCTTTCTCTACATAAACTGCACTTGCGTTCTGTTGCATATTACAAATTTTCACCTTTCTATAATTCGTTCTATTCGTAGTATTTTGTGCTGTTTTGAAGAAGAAAAAAAAAAATTCGTTTTCTCTTTTGTGGTTTCTCCTTCTTAACCAAGTCCAGGTCTTCTCGTGTGCAGTCTCCCCAATTTGTCATATGAAGTGTCCATAGAATTGCTTTTCTTCCTATTTTTGTTTTATAGATTTCGTTATTTTACTGTTTGTTCTTTGGTTGACGTTGTCGTTACTGGCCACTGCAATTAGACTTTCTTTACTCTTCTTTGTATATTCCTTGATTCTTCGAATTATTGTATCTACACAGTCCATAAGTCCATGTTATCTCACAGGTGTAAAGCTTTGTGCATCGTCACCGAAATCCTTGTCCTTTAGTTCATTTGTCTGTGTTCTTCTCTTGTCCATTTTAAGAATGGTCCAAAGTATCTTACAAGTGGGGACTGCCCAGGTATTAATTACTTTGTATCTCAGAATCCCAGAGGAGTTTGTGCGTCTCATTCTCCAGGACAGATTCTGAATTGTACATAAACCATTTGTTCGTATGGTCAAATTTAAATTTCTTGCACAATTCCCAGTGCACACCTACCATACCTACCCAGTCGTGTCTAGTCTTATTCTCTTTCTGAACTAGTTTGCTACATTTGCTTATTATGAGAGTGATCGTTTCGTCCCTATAACTACGTAACCTACAGCTGCTGTTTTGTTGCGTCTTATCTATTCTTGCTTTGATATGGTTGGCCCTTATGGCATTGTTTTGAGCTGCTATAAGAAGAGATACGGTTTCACTCTAAAGGTTTCCCTTTTATTAGTCGCGTCAATGTTTTCTCGAATGAGATGTCGCTTGTTAGTCGCTTAAACGTCCATAGAGTTGTTTTTTCCCCATTTTTGTTTTATGGTTATTTTCGTTCTGTTGATCCTCTTGTTGTCAGTATTGCTTCCGTTGGCTGTAATTAGTCTTTCTCCGCGCATTTCTATGTAGTCTTCTAATCGATGTTTCGATGCATCAACGCTATCTTCCTTGCTGGCAAGTCCTCTTCCTTCTTTTCTTGACATTTATAGTCTGTCAACGTCATCTCTGGGATGTAATGCCTTATGCATGATCATTAGTTTTCTTGTTCTCTGGTTCATTTGTTTAAGTTCTTCTCTAGTCCACTTCAAGAATGGTCCCGAGTATCTTACGACGGGGACAGGCCAGGTATTTATCCCTTTGACAAGGTTCCTGCTATATAGTTTTGTTTCGAGTAGCTTTCTCATTCTCCTGAGATAGTCTTTTAAAAGTTTTTTTTCTTTCATTTCTACTTGTTTGATGTTGTCAGCTTCCAATATTCTCAAATATTTGTACGTTTCCTTTTCTCCGACCGTTTTTATTTTTTCTTATTTTGGTAGTTCCATTCCTTCCTTCATGTGTCGTTTTCCGCTTTTCATTATTAGCATTATGCCTTTTTCAATGCCAAATTCTGTCCCTATGTCCTGACTGTATATTCTTTCTACTTGTATTAGAGTTTCCAATTTTTTTTCGTTTTTGACAAACAGTTTGATCCTAATTACCAACCCCTCCGCTCGGGCAGGATATGACACAAGGTCAATTTTTAAGCGGAGTTTAACAGGTTTGAATTCAGAGTTTTCCTTTTCCTAGACTAGTTGCCTCATCAAGGCTGAAGAACCTAGTCTGTCCTACTATTTACCCATAGCAAGAGGGAGAATAATTGGATTCATACCTTTCCCAAGGGTATTAGTGCTATGTGAAATGCGATCAGCCTCGTCCAGGATTTGAACTCATGTCGCCATGTCCATTTCCTTCGACGATAACCATTACACCACGGGCACCTCAAACAGTTTGATGCCGTCCAGGTACATTAGGTGATTGATCTTTTCCTGTGATTTACTAAGTTTGTATCCATCTGTACATTTTCCTGGTACGTTGCTATTACAAATAGTTGTGGTGATTGTGCATCTCTCTGGAATTTATCTCTTTGAATCTTTGCGTCCGCTGAGCTTTTTCCTCCTGCTGTCAATTCCACTCTCCAGGTTTTCATCGTTTTCTCGATAAAGTTTATGACTTCTGATATCTTGTACATTTTGAGACAGCTTATTATCCAGCTTTGAGGAACCATATTATATGTCTATTTGCAGTCAATCCACGCGATGGCAGGATTTTTTCGTCTCGGTTACTCTCACTGAGGATATATTGATCAATGTACAGTAGCTCTTCTGTGCCTCTGGTCCACTTGCGGCACCCTCTCTGTTCCTTGGGTAACAACCCGTGGCTTATTAACGAGTCGTAAATCTTCTCCCTTATTTGTGCCTTAGTATTTTCCACATCACAGGCAGGCACATTATGGGTCTGTAATTGTTTGGAGCGGTCCTTTTGAGGGGATCATTCTAGATCAATGTGGTTTTTCCTGTGGTCATCCATTCGGGTACGTCTGCTTTTTGTAAGCATCTATTCATTTCGATAGCTAGTGTGTCATTAATGGACGTAATTTTTTTCAACCAGAAACCATGTATACTATCATGGCCTGGAGTTTTCCAATTCAGTATTTTTTAGTGTTGTTCTTAATGAATTGATGTGTATTTTCGTCTTGGGTCTTTCTTCGAGTCCTTCTAACTCTTTTCCCATGTTACTTATTTATTCTACTTTTCTGTTATGTTCTCTTAGTTGCAATATTTTGCTCCAAAATTGTTTTATTTCCTTGTCATTCTGTTGTTAATATATCTTCGTCTATTCTTCCCTACTTGTTGGTAGAATTTTTTCATTGTTTTGGAAAGTTCTATTTTGTTTGTATTGTTTTATCCTGTCTCGATATCTTTTTAGTCTGCCTCCTTTCACCAAAAACTTCAGGTTTATTTCCTCGAGTTGTCTGTTACACTTGTGCTGCTTTTTTTTGTCCCAACATATTCCAGCGTTTTTCCTCTGTCTCATCATTTTTACTTGTTGTCGTAAATTTCTTATATGCTTTTCCAGTCGAATTTCCCGACCAAGTTTTGCGTTTCTGTTATTTTTTTTCTGTTATTAGATCGTTTAATTCCGTGATGTTTTTCGTTGAGATATGTGTTAGTAATTCGTTTATTTTTCTTTTTTTACAGTTTCTGCTTTGACTCTTCTCTAGTCTTGATTTCTTAGTGATGTCAATCTAGTTTTCTGTTCATACATAATTCTCATTAAATTTTCTAAATTTATTTCCATTTCATAAAATTAGTGTTAGTTGTGAATGGTTTAGGAGTGTGGTGTTTCCATTGTTTTTAGTTTGTGGTTCATTTTGGTTAGAGTGATCTTGTTTTTCGGTATTTTTGGTGTGTCGGTTATGGTAGTGGTGTCTTGTCTTGGCTTCCTATTTATTTCCTGGCGTATTTCTTGTATTTCAAGGTCAGAGAACCAACCTTTGCTTATTATCGTTCCAACTTAGTCAGTGCATTCTTCCCAGTTCTCTATCATTATTTTCCTATACCATCTTTGTGTAGGGTTGCTTCTAAAATAACAGTGAAGTGCTAGTTTGTTGTCTTTCCTAGTTCATGTTTTATGTTGGTGTGTCCAGTTATTGTGGTTAGTTAGGTCATCGATCGGGTATCTGAAAAAAAAAAAAAAAACAGCCAATATTTGCAGGAAAACTTTCGTATCCCACATGTTGACTATCAGAACACCTGCTGATCATGACACCGATCTGCGTACCTGTTACAGATGTGACCAAGTACTCTTAAGTAAGATAATTAATAAGTGGGTTACAAAAAAAAATTATTTGGCTACTTTTTTCCTCATCTATAAATGCCACTTTTATGGACGAGTAGTAGTAGTAGTTTTCTGACTGAACTATTTGATTCTGGTCGTTGAGAAATGAAGTTCTTCCGTTCAGCATATGGTGAGATTCACAGTTGACCCAACTTTGGAGTCATTTGCCTTATTCACATCCACCATGCTGCTTCCCATGGATTCTAGTGATCTGTATTGAGTTGATTTTTTCCCTCTTTCCACTTCCCCCACTTTTCGGATTAGTTAAGTTTTAACTTAGTTAAAGTTCAGCTGATCATTTTTTTTCCTAAAAGGGCAATTACGTGTTGTGAGTTAAAAACTTTACCTATTAAATACAATTAGTGATTATTGGCTTTAAGAGGTACTTGTTAAACATTACTTTAAACCGTTCCCAACCTTATATGTCTAATCAGCCACAATTAGAGACGAGGACAAAAGTAAGTGGCACAATTAACTACTATTTTCTTCAAAATAGTAAAAGCGAGGACAAATTTTTTTTAATGATATACTCACAATTTTATCACTTCTTTCAGACACTGCAGCTTCGTATTTATTTGGAGGCTCTTCCTTTTCTCCTATTGCTGTTTAAACGAGGATTTTCAACGCTGGGCACCTGGCATCTATTTTATTATAATTTTCCGTCACATGGTGAAATTTCATTATTATCTTTTTGTTATTTTGCTGTTGCTATTTTACTCCTTGCAAGTTTTTCCCACCAGTTTTAACTGGAGTCTGAGTGACTGTAAGTCTCCTCAGGTCTGTAAGTATTCAAGTTGATTTTAACAGTGATGAAGTCTGGATGGTCCCGATTCTTTATCTGATCTCTAGTTCACCCAGTCTCTTTTTACAGGACGTTGGGGACTGTTCCAGGTGGACCCATAAAAATTGGTATCATCATTAACTTCATGTTCCCCAGTTTTTTAAAACCATTAGACTAAGTTCAGATATTTGTCTACGTTTTTGCTTTCTTTTATTTTTATTCTATAATTGACTTTTTTCTTGTTAATTAATTCTAAGTCTGGTCTGGATCTGGTAGCCCGTTTGTTTCTAAAAAATCTCAGAAAATTATATGCGTCTCAGTTTCTAGAATTGATTCTGGTTTGGCCAGTCTCTTGCACAATTTCTAGTGGATTACCTTTTTCACCAAGTCATGCTTATTATTTTATTTCTTTTGTGCCAGTTTGTGACATTCACTTTAATGTATTGAATTGTTTCATCTATGCCGTCTCATAATTTACACTTACTATTCTTCAGAGTATTATTATTTTTTGCTTTAACATAATTTATTGTTATGGTTTAATATTGTGCTGCTATTAAAAGAGTATTTACATAAACACACAGTCGTTCCTTGTACATATTTGTCTACCCAAGATCTCTATTTTGAACCATCTTTTGCTAGTTTTTCTGCTGTTAGTAGAAGTAGTTTTGTGTCTTCTTTTATTGGATCATTTAATCGGTTTGGGGATCAACCTTATGGGTCTTCTATTGATAAAATCATTCTTGTATGAATGATTGACATATATCTGACACTCTTTTGGCGTATTATGTGAGTATATCAAACGACTTTACGTAATATAAAGTTTTGCTACAAATAGACAAGAAAAGAAACAGCGGTGATACGACATGTCTAACAATACTAAAACAGAGTGCTTGTCATTTAATTATTCAACCATCACTACTGGAATTACCTATTAGTTAAATAAACTATAGTTTAGAACCACATACCCAAGGGTCCTCATTTCAAAAGAAAATTTAATTTCATATTTAGTTTTTATTCTTTATCATCAAAAATTATATATATATATTTTTTTTTTTCTTTATCATTAATATTGATTTAGAATCTACACAAACTGCTTTTGAGAAGGGCCTTACATTTTATATAGCTTAGGGTCTCACCAATCAAAAATTCGGTCCTATCAACCATTCAATAAAAAATAATCTAAAACGACTGTTCGCTCGTTTTTATCTAGAAACACTTTGAGAACCAATTGACTTTTGGGGCGGTGGAGAAGAAGATATATTATTGTTAATAGTGGAATTTTTTCTAAACTTACTCACGGGGAGATTTTTGGTTCATAATCCTCTGTCAAATTTATGTCAATGAAAATATACTTCTAGAAGTTGGAGTAAAATCTATATTTACGTGCGTGCGCGCGTGTGTGTTTGGGATCATCATTCCCAATGTAAGTTATGTGCTATCAAAATGATCCTGAAATTTGGCATATTAAAAGGAAAATTAACACGAAGGTTTATAATGACCTGGAACACGCAGATTATCTTGGTTCATTCCTGAGGGATCCCTCTGTGATCATCAGGCATGAATCCTAGATAGAAAACCTACGTTCTTCTAAATGATCTATTGTAAGCTTTCTCGGTTTCGTCGAAAAGCCAATAAAAATTTCGGACTTGATCTCACAATTCTTTTTCGTTATAAGCTAAAAAAAATTTGCAAGGTTATTAAAGTTGTTCATTTCTTTGAAGTAGTCTCTCTATATATATATATCTATATATATCTATACACACACACACACACACACACACACACAGACACACACACATATATATATATATATATATATAAGAAAAAACAAAACCGATCACACTAGGATTATAAGTTTATTTCCATCCTGTTATGTGTTTTTGATATAAACCAAAAACACGAAAAAAATTAACAGGAGTTCTTCAGATCTTATGGATAAAATAATTGAATAATCTGAATTATTTTATCCATAAGATCTGAAGAAGTCCTGTTTATTTTTTTTCGTGTTTGGTTTATATCAAAAGCACATAACAGGATGAAAATAAATTTATAATCCTAATGTGACCGGTTTTGTTTTTTCTTAAAGAAATTATTACTCTGTAATATCAGTTACATTGAGCTCTTTACCCGGAAAATTTAAATGTTTACCTTTGAATGGTTTTCTTGTCCTGATGGAATTACTCCCAACTCTGGTTTAACTGGACCGAATAATACCTATATATATATATATATATATATATATATATATATATATATTGGGGTACTGATATTATTATATAAAGATGCTACTGAAAAAAGTATCTGTACGGCGAACAAAACCTTCATCGTTTGATAGCTCTAGAGTCGGGCATGGTTTCGAAGCCAAAACATCATTAACACTAAGGGAGCGCTTTTCAGCTGTATCTTACAATAACCACCAGGCTTTGTTGGCTTTCAGTCAAATCGTGGGAATAACAGATCAATATGCAACCTCTTCGTATTATCCTTTGTTGTATTCACAACTTTCCAGTAGTAAAGTGTCAATTCAATGATGTAAGATTTGAATTAACTGACGAGATGACACGTCAATACACTGGACGAGAATAGAATTCCCGTGAAATTCACGTACAAAGAGGTGAACAAGATTTCAATTATGAATTGTTCAATCAAACGTATAAATATATATATATATATATTTATATATATATATATATGTCTATGTGTGTGTAATATATGTATATAAGTAACTATAATCCAACAAAAACACCACGAGAATTTTGATAGTGATACACACCAAATAGAATGCTCTCAGTTAAAGAATAAAACAATATCCAGTCTAATTTTCAACTGATTGATAATTTTGTGGAATCATTGTTCGCCCTAAATGTCATATTTTAATCATTCAAAATCTCGATATAATAGAATGCAAATTTGAACCCTTTACTACTCCCTAAATAGAAGCATCAAAATAATCATGTATCACTGTTACAATGAGTTCATAGGTTGTCTAATATTGATTAAATTTGGATTGAGTCATTTACTAAAAGTTTCAGCATTTTTTTGGTAAGCATACGAAAAAAATTGTAAAGTTTGGCTTTATTAGTAGTCTATAAATTTCAATGTTGCATTTAAACAAGAATAATAGTTGTTACACTGAAATATAAATTTTAAACATACCAACTGTTACAGGTCAATATGTATAATATTTTCCCAGGATAATGTGAACAAGCATGAAAATCAACTGAACGTCTTTTTATCATTTTTTCCGGAGTGAGCTGTATATATTGTTTGGCTGCTAAAATTTAAGCAGATATTCTTAAATTGATAATTTATATCAGGGGTGGGGAATCAAACTTTTGTCTTAATGTGGCAATAGACCTTCAAAGTCATCAAGTGAATCTTTTCATGGCCTCAGGGAAAGATCGATTAAAATTATACACTTCCTCTATAAAAGATTGTTTCTTAATACTTTGTTCACAAAAAGCAGTCTCAAAATTTCATTAAAAGTTTTCATTTCTTTTAAGAAGTGTATGTATATTAATTAAGTTTCGATCAAATTATTAACTAAAGGCTTAAACTTTAGATTTTGTAAACGTACTAAAAAATTATAATGCAGCCTTATTAGCAGGCAATAAATTTCAATGTGGCTTTTAAACATGAAACAGTTCCCCACCTCAGCCTTAGATATATAGCTTTATCTCATACCTAATTTACAAAATGCATTTCTATCGCTATTTTTCTTGCTCTGTTAATGAGAGACTATTTATTAATGCTATTAGCGTCTTTGAATATTGTACATTCCTAAAAAAACAAATGTGTTCTTTTTCAGGGTTATGTCATCAGTGGTGTGACGGCGATCTGTGAATTGTTTTCTACCAAGCAACGCTCATTGATGACGGGTATTTATTCACTTTTCTGGAGCAGCGCCATGGCCATTCCCGCTCTAATCGCTTACCTTATTAGAAATTATCCCTGGAGAATGTATTGCTTTTATGCAGCAGTTACTCCGTTTTTTGTCATCATTGAAATCTTGTAAGTATCCACAGAACAACTTTTTTTTAGACATTCAGCTATAAAATTTCAGATGGCGTCTCTTTCAAGATTGCTTAAAATCTTTGTTCATAATCAAATATGCTTGAAGAAAAATAATATTTAATAAGTGAAAAAAAAAAAAAATTGACATATATGCAACAAATAGAATAATTCACAAAAACATGTTATCAACATAGGCGAGAAAATTAAGCCAGAGATACGAAAACATTTAACAAACCCGACGATATAGTGGGGACTATGTGACTTCGATTGTCTTAAAATGCGAAGTGACACAGTAGCTTCGCTCACTAAAGGATGAAGTGGGTATATGGTCTGGGTACGTTATTATTGAGAAATACTCAAAGCGCAAACCGAGGTGTCGACCTCCGACTCCAAAATCCTTAAAAATCTGTTTATTATTCTTTTTTAATCGTTGTGTGAGTTAATTGCTCGAGATACACGTCTGCATATCTATACTTCTGCATTAATTCTATTGACATTGTAATTCTCTCTGTATTGTATTTTATACATAAGTCAGATAACTGAAAAATGTAACAACCTAACTGGACTCCACTTAGCTAACTCGGTGGTCAAAAATCTTTTTGAACCTGTGTGTTCGTATCTATTAATAATTTTTTCCATCAGAATCTTATTTGAGAAAAGCTTCCGTATTACTTAACAACAGACCTAATATGTTTGAGTTCATTCGAACCGTAATTTTTATGAAGTCTGCTTTCATTAACCTCTACTGCTAATATATTTGTATGGAAAATTACAGCATATTAAATTATTTGCATAAAATGTTTCCATAGTAGTCTTTTTTAAGCTTAGGGAGCAAGGGAAAAAATTATTTATTGTCTCTTAACAACAATATTAGCAAAATCCTTTGTAATTAATTAGCATTCAATCATTGATAAAGACCCTGATTATAAGAATAGCCCACGTAACCATACAAAAAACAGCTTACTGCTCAAATAACAATGAAGACCTGGTTATGAAAAATAGAATATTTTTCTAACTCGGATAAACTTTCTGAGTAAGGTGGGTAGCTTAAAGGTTAGCACAATGGAGAATGAAATCGGTGAGCTGAATTCAAACTCTAGCATAGACAGTTAACATTTAGTAAGCAAAAATGCCCTAGAGAACCGTACTTCTTGTTTTTAGCCTTGTAAAGCAATCCATCTTGAACATTCGATAATAAGGGGATCATTTCTTGCTGCTGGTACCATGTAAACTAATACAAACTTGCCATGCAATCTTCCCATTACTCTGAGAAATGTTATTATTAATCAGTATGACATTCCGACGATCTAATGTGCCGCAGGAAATATCCACATCCATATTATGATTATAGACCTACCCCTCGCCTCAAAGGGCTGGATTGATTTCCAGGCTCTTGAAGCGCATCAGAAGAGGAATGTTGGAACAGAAGCAATTTTTACTCGCTCACTGGGTGACTTGCTTCCGGCGGCGTACTCTCTCACATTAAATCGACCTCGTGTCATATTTTGGCCTCGTGAAGAGCCAGATAAATACTTCCATAATATGATTATTTGATTAGTGTAGATAAATTAGTTGAAGCAAACCCGATTATATTCTTTTCAAGTTAAATATCGTGTACATTTGTCATATTTTGAAGGCTCAAATGTTTTAGAGAAAAAGATGAGTATTGACATATATATATATATATATAATTAATTATTTAATAAAGTTGATACAGAATGACAAAGACTACGAACAATCCTATGGCTTCAAATCGACATCAGATCTACTTATACATGAGTATATGCGATATGAAATAAAGCCAGCAACGATCTTGTTTCACAAATGTTCTAATTGCTTTTTTCATTTTTTATTTTTTTCTATAGCTTTCTTGAAGAATCTATTCGATGGTTATTCGTTACTGGGAAAGTGATGAAGGCTAAACAGGTTATTAAAAAAGCTTGTCGACAGAACCAAACGAATTTCGATACAGTGTGGGCTGTCGCTGAAAAAGAATTGGGGAAAGCAGCCGATACTTATGCAGACGAAAACGCCATTTGCACAATTACCGTCAATATACCAGACGAAAAGACACTATCATCACAAAACAAACTACCCGAGACAAAAGGCACGATTGATTCAGGTCAACAGGTTGAAAAAGCTTCTGAGCAACCAGTCTCGAATAGATTTAAAATCTTAACTATTTTCAAGTGCCCATACACAAGATATATTACTTTGATCAATATAATTAATTGGTAAGTCATTCTTTATACAATTGGTGTTTTCTTGCTCCAATGAGATTCATTAAAAAGAAATCAAAATCAATTGTAAAATACCTGCATTTCCTGAAGAAATCATTCACCACTGTTTTCATAGTAAACTCTTAGCAGTCCGTATTGATAATTGAAAATAATGTATTTTTCTAACTTCCATATATGGCCAAACAGTTTGATGAAGAGCTACCAAACAAGAGAAACTTGTAACGTAAACAATATCCGTACCGAGGGGATATTTCTAACACTAAACATTAATAAGCGTGTAAGTTGGTGTAATTTATAAGCCTTTTGCTTAGTTGTGATACAAGACCGTATGAATGGGGCAGCCAATGACTCGAACTCACTCGTAAAGGTTTGCTAGTCTAGTTTGCTAATCATTACACCACCTGAGGCTCCCTAAGCGGGGAGGTTGGCGACAAAAAAAAAGTCAACAGAATTTAAATTTTCTTAACTTCAAACGAAAAAATGTAATTACTTGTTTTACTAAATTAAATTCACATCTGATTAAACATTACTAATTATTTTTGCAGCTAGGTTGTCAAACTGGATATGTAAAATGATGGTATCACATTATAATCGATGAATCACTTAAATGTCATTCAAATAATTAAAAAACGCTTTTCTAGAAAACTCCTTGAAATCCTGCACTAAACATTATAAACATTATAGTATTAAAAGCAATAAACTATTATTGTGTTGCATAATTTATTAATTCGGAGAAACAGTTTGGGAAAAATCAAAAATATTTATTCGTTCGATTGAATACGCTGATAGTATCTTCTGCAGAGGAGTGAGAAAACCCCGAAAGGTATAACCCTAAACTGAGTGTGGAATATCCCTTCATTGCCATTATTCTCAGATCTATTCCGGTCCTGGGTAGTACTGTAGGAATACCTGGTGATTTGTTGTTTTTTTTTTTTTCTAAGGAAAAAAAAAGAAAGGAAGATGACGATACCTTTTGAATTATAACTTTATTTCTGGATTCAACAAGCATTCTGTGGGTGCGGAAAATTCTTTCTGAATCCAAATGAAATGGTCGCGTCTCCCAGACAAAATATATTAGTCGCTTTCGGTGGTTGATAAGTCCAAATTGGCGTTCTTAAGTTACTTATTTTGGCGTGTCGGCTCGCTAGTTGCAGACATGGTATCAGGCTACAAAGCCTAATCACCCATGTGTTCGCTAAAAGTGGCTACGTGAAAGAAAGGTTCTTTTCAGTCTTACGGGGTCCCGCTGAAGTGAGAAGGAATTCTTATTTTGCTCAGAGATGGTCCTTTTTCCGCGCATGTGTCGCCTTTACTTCCTGTCAGGGGCTTCTGGGAATTTCTGCCTTTCTTGAACTTATTTTATTTATTTTCTTTTTCTTTTTTTTATCCACAGAAACAATACTTTTAAAGTTTTTAGATAAGAGGTCGATTTATAATGTAGGTGCCCGTGGTGTAATGGTTATCGTTGTAGGAAATGGACACGGCGACACGAGTTCAAATCCTGGACGAGACTGATTGCATTTTCACATAGCACTAATACCCTTGGGAAAGGTATGAATCCAATTAATCTCCCTCCAGCTATGGGTAAATAGTAGGGCAGACTGATTTCTTCAGCTTTGGTGAGGCAACTAGTCTAGGAGAAGGAAAACTCTGAATTCAAACCTGTTAAACTCCGCTTAAAAATTGAGCTTGTGTCATATCCTGCCCGAACGGAGGGGTTGGGTAAATATGATAATGTAGGTATAATGCTAAATTTAAATTAGCTTAACCGAATCTTTTATCTTACTAAAAAAATACAAAACAGTTTACAGTCTGTCCGTGTGACAGTGTACACATATACTCTTTGAATGAGTACAATCATAACATTTTTCTTTATTTCAAAAAAGGGAATTCTTTCTAGACGAAAAATATTGGAACATTATATAATCAAAACGAATATTATTAGGTATAATCTATTACCAAAATCTACAGCATCAAAACACTGTAACCAAAAAGAAAACTGCAAAACTCCGGTTACCAAAAAAGAGAATTACATCACGTACGCACTCACGCACTCTCTTATAAACACACACACATACACGCGCGTGCACACACACACACACACACACTCACACACAACCTCACACATATATGTGGGTATATTTTTTGGATTACCACGGATTCATATTTTTTATAAAAATTGTTTAGGGTGTGATGATACTATATTAAGTTAAATTGTTTCATTAAAATATTTGTCATTTACTTGTGTGGTTAATTTATTAGTTAGTTATTTTAACGGCATGTCAACAACTCGTCTAGGGATATTTTATGTCTAGATGTTAGGGAATCATGTTCATTGTATATTCCTATTTACATTTTTGTGTTGTCGTTTCTTATGAGTTGTCAAAATAGACCTAGGAGTAATGACGATGAAGGGGTACTCCACACTCTCTAGATTTCCTGAACTAGAGCCTCACCACTAGATGCAGTTCAGTGTCCTACCCATAACACTCATTTGTTGAGGGGTGTTACCCTGTCAGCAGGAGATACAGTCAGCATATTTTAAGTCCCATTAACAGGGTGCTTAGATGTGTGGGTTGTTGTTTCTGAAACTACTTTATATATAGCAACATGCCTCATATCTTGACCATCTCGGTGGTTCTTGCTTTATGGAATAACTAACTTGCATTTTCAGCTTAAAAATTTGAATTGATTCAAATAATTGTGTTTTGTTAGTCTGTGGGGTAAGAGGCTGAAGGTCACGGGACAAAGGGCACGGCTGTGTTGCCGTTTGATATCTGACTCCATATTTTGTTTATTTTATTTTACCCCCGCGTTGGCGAGTTGGTGTAACGCCTTGCCCAAGAAAGTCCCAAAAGAATTATACAAAAGAAAAGTATTTACAACAGATAAGAGACGAAGACGTTTCTTTTATTTACTGGGTTCAACAAGCATTCCATGGGGTGTCCTCATGGTGTAATGGTTAAAGCGATGGACTACGGAATCGTAGTACGCGAGTTCGTACTCAAGTCGCGCTATTACGTTCACTTGGGAAAGGTATGAATCCCCTAATCCTCCCAGCTATGGGTTAAATTGTACCTTGGAGAATGGCTTTGGCATTAAATAACCTACAAAGGTTGATATGCCATTAAACAAAGAAACCAAACCAAACCAACCATTGATGAGGGAATACATTAAAATGGTTGAATCCCCCAGTTAAGGTGTCAAAAATAAGTTAATCGTTTCATGCATGTGTTTGTCCTCATTTGGTATTTCGGGCTTTGGAAGTTTGTCAAAGTAAGGGTTAGTTTGTAGTTCATCTGTGGGTCTTTTATATTTCAGCATAATGCTGACCGAGAGAGAACTGCTAATGTGTGAAAGGGACTAACCAACGCCACGCCCAAACACCAGACAGCAAAATGGTGTTGTCACTGGTCACAACCTGAACGAGAAAGAAAGCCTGTTCCTCTTTGTCAAGAGGAATCCTTTTTTCTTTTACGCATGCGTCATCTCCTTTTCCTGTTAGAGCCCTCTGGGAGTTTCTGCAAATTTACGTTTTATTTTTCTTTAATTCAATTTAAATTTTTATTTATTTATTTATTCGTTCCCTACCAGTCAATTTCAATCTTGTCTTTCGTGAGCTTTATGAATGAGCAAGATACATTTTTTTATTATTGTTTTGTTTAGCTATAAAGCCATTTTCGGATAACGATTTCATTACGCCACGAGCACTTCTCACTTTTTTTTGTTGGGTTTTATGGCATATCAACCTTTGTAGGTTATTTAACGCCAAATCCATTTTTATGTAAATAATCTGTTCTATTTAAAACAATTCAGTTTAGCATAAGTACACAGTTCAATGGTCAAAAACATTTCCATTTCTACCTATTCAAGCAGTTGTATGTAATAATTCAGTTAAGTGTAAATACAGTTTTAATGTCGAAAAACAGTTCTATTTGAAATAATTCAGTTAAGCATAAGCACGCAGTTTAAATGTAAGTACGGTTTAATTGTAAAAGTCATTTCTATTTCAAACTATTCAGTTTTACTCAAACAATTCATTTTAGCATAAGTATGCTGTTAATTCTATTTAACCCATAGATAGGACCCTTATCAGGTGCTACCACTCCGGGCCAGAGTGGACCTGGGAGCAATGGCAATGAAGGGGTACTCCGCATTCCCCAAAGCTCCAGCATTGCTGGAACCTCACCATCAGATTGTTTAGTGTCATATCCAGGACACTCGTTAGAGGGGGGTCTTACCCCTCTGCAGAGGTGCAGTCAGTGTATTCTACAGCCCCAGCTGACTGGGCAATACACAGAGTTAAATGTCAGACAGTTTTATTTCAGATAATTCAGTTCAGCATAAGTACACAGTTTAGACATCAAAAACAGTTCTATTTCAAGCAATTCAGTTCAGCACTAGTACGCAGTCTCAATGTCAAAACAGTTCTATTTTAAACAATTCAGTTTAGCATAAATACGCAGTTTAAATGCAAAAATCAGTATTGTGAAAGAAGCACGTAGTTCTATTTAACCCATAGATAGGACCCTTATCAGGTGCTACCACTCCGGGCCAGAGTGGATCTGGGAGCGATGGCAATGAAGGGGTACTCCGCATTCCCCAAAGCTCCAGCATTGCTGGAACCTCACCATCAGATTGTTTAGTGTCATATCCAGGACACTCGTTGGGGGGGGGGGTCTTACCCCTCTGCAGAGAAGCAGTCGGTGTATTCTACAGCCCCAGCCGACTGGGCAAATAACGATTTCAGTCTTTGTGATCGTAGCTTGAGTCTATAAAAGGAAGTAAGCAACAAATTTTTTAATTACTATATTTTGAAAATCTAAGAAATCTAACACTTCATTTATTTTCATTGGCGACGGTTAGTTTGTGTGCATCTATGATCATTATATCACAGTTAATGTTGCCGCTGATTCAGTTTATGCTAGTATGTTAGTAAGCATGTTTGTATGTTCCTTTTTTCCATTATTTTACAGGTTTGTCATCAATACTTCCTACAATAGTATTTACATGCTCTCCGAAAATTTGGCTGGAAATATGTACCTCAATTTCTTCTTGTTGGCTTCCATGGAATCATTGGCAGCCGGACTCTATTGTATAGGAATAAAAAGGTAAGATGGATATCTATTAAAGACTTATTCAAATATTTTGAACGACTCATCAAATTATACAGTGCATCACTGAAATTTATGAATAAAATACAAATTTTTGTATGATAAAGTGTGAAATCTAGACATTCTATAAAATACCTAGACAATCTATTCTATTCTTATATCAAACTTTGCATGTATTTATTTTTCTATTCTTGTGTATGTAAGTTCCCTTTTAGTATGTAATCAGTAAATTCTATAATCAAGCGTATTTCTTTATTCAAAAAAGAGAAGTGCTCGTGGCGTAATGGTTAAACCACTGGACTGGGGAATCGTTGTTAGTTAGTGAGTTCGAACTCCAGTCGCTCTATTACGTTCACATTCTGATAAATACCCTTGGGAAAGGTGTGAATCCCCTTATCCTCCCAGCTATGGATTAAATAGTACCACTAGTTCTTCTCGAAGGATGGATTTGGCATCAGTTAACCCAAGAAAGTTAATATGTCAATAAGTAAACTGAATGGTATTGGGCGGTCAGCTTATATCTCACATTATTCGAAAAATGGTATTAACAAAAGAAATACATAAGTTTATTTTTAAATAACTGTTTAAGATATTGCCTCACGTGATACAATGTTTTGATGAGAAACACTTCATTGCAGCAACTTACAAGGACGCCCGCATAGCGCAACGGTTATTGTTACTGAAAATGGAATCGGTAATCCAAATCGAGATTTTTTTTGTTTCACTTTGCGCTAATGCTCTTGGGAAAGACATTAATCGCTCTTTACCCCATCATGTATGAATAATAGTGCAGATAGGGTTTGATAAGGCAACTAGTTGAGGAGAAGAAACACTTTGAATTCAAACTAGCTGTACTCTGCTTAAAAATTAACATTCTGTCACATCCTGTAAAAGTCCACTCTGCTATTAAAACCAAACTCTCTGTAAATTCATCTTCGTCAGTGTTCCAACGGAAATCATGTCGTGTAGTTTTGTCCAAGTCATTTAGACTTTATAATAATCAAAGTTTGTAAATAATCATTTCCTACTGTTTTCTTAAAATTTTCCAATCTAATGTGAAATTTATAACCCCTGATTCAATCTTCATATGAATTTACATCTGTTACGTCGGGTAACAAACAGAAACATTATCAAGATATTTTTCGCACACTGATGTTCTCCCAGGACTTTTATTTTTACACAAAAATCTAGTTATTTCAAATTTCTTCTACGAATCGAAGATTGTCTAGTTTGCAGTGATTTCCCGAAATGGGTTCTAAAATATCGTCGCACAACAGTTGAATACAAATGAAATGGTTGCGTCTCTCTGTCAAGGTGTTAAAATGTGTTAGTCGTTAAGTCTGTTATATGGTATCTTAATTGTAATTCTGACGAGACCATTATTTGGTGTTTTTAGTCGTGGGTCGTTGGTAAAAGAGACGGCTGTTACTAGTGGAAAGGTTAGCCAACCCATCATCTAGAGATGGACGCATGGCGCCTTCCACCAGTAGCAAGAAAGATTTAGGTGTTGTCACTCCGCTGGTCACTGCTGAAAGAGATCAGGCTTCTTTCTTTCGCTACTCCTTCTCCTGTCAGGGGCTTCTGGGAGTTTCTGAATTTTTTTGTATTTATTCTTAATTTTGTTTTATTTTTGTTTTATTTATTTTTATTAATTCCCACAGACTAAGAATTTATTTATCTCAGAAGGATAGATTTTCACAATCCACAGTCTGACGTCACAGTGATTTAATTTTGAAGTATTCAAATTATTCACACAAACTCTTTCTCTTTTCTCCGTAATTAAAGCAATATTGACCATTTCTCAATTTCTTTGGACCTGTAGCAGAACCATAATACCGACGACTTGTTTGTCATCTTTTTGTACAATAATTCGTTTTGTTGTACCTTCACAACAGCTATAGTTTTTAACAACCTGATTAACAATTAAACGCTTAATGTTACCAAAAACCTTAAATATAAACTTCAAATATTTTTTTACGAAACTGTTGTATAAATATTGGAGTTATATGATTTATAATTCCTAATACAATACTCACATAGTTTATAACTCATGATATTTTAAAAATTTATTGGGTACCTTGGGTGGTGTAATGGTTAGCAAGGTAGACTTGCACTTTCACGTGTGAGTTCGATTCTTATTGGGTGCCCCATTCATACAGCCTTGTGCTACATCTAAGCAAAAAGCTTAGTAAATTACTACTCATAAAATTTATTGAGCACCTCGAGTGGTGTAATGGTTAGCAAGGTAGATTGGTTGGTTGTTTGGGTTTTATGGCGTATCAACCTTTGTAGGTTATTTAATGCCCAATCCATTTTTATAGAAATAAACAGGTCTATTTCAAACAATTCAGTTTAGCATGACTGCACAGGTCATTTGTCAAAAATATTTCTATTTCAACCTATTCAGTTTAGTCAAACAGTTCTAATTCAGACAATTCAGTTTAGTATAAGAATAGATTTTGTTTACATACAGTTAAATGTCAAAACAATTTCATTTCAAACAGTTCAGTTTAGTATAAGTACGCAGTTTAGTTCTATTTAACCCATAGATAGGGCCTTATCATGTGCTACCACTCCGGGTCAGAAGGGACCTGGGAGCGATGACCATGAAGGGGTGCTCCGCATTCCCCAAAGTTCCAGCATCACTGGAACCTCATCATCAGATTGTGTAGTGTCATAACAGGACACTCGTTGGGTGTGGGGTCTTACCCCTCTGCAGAGGTCTAGTCGGTATATTCTACAGCCCCAGCCAACTTGACAAAGCAAGGTAGATTAGCAAACCTTCACGAGTGAGTTCGATTCTTATTGGGTGCCCCATTCATACGGCCTCGAGCCACATCTAAATAAAAAGCTTAGTAAATTACTACTCATAGAATTTGATACTCATAATACTCATACAATTAATAGGACATATAGTTCATTCCAGGAAGAAATCAAAGAAATATTTTAACGTAACAATTTTTAATATGTAACCAAATAAGAACGACAATACAAAAAGAGCTCTTAGTGTGTGTGTGTGTGTGACAAAAATAAAATGCTGTCCATTTTATCAACTTGGCAATCACTTTCCTTTGGTTGTGTTGTGATTGGCATTTGCCTGCATGCTATGTCCAATTCCTACATTGTGCCGACGATACAAAATGGCATTGCGTATGTGCAAATGAGACAAGACTCCGATCCTCAGAACGAGATGCCGAAGGACTGATAAAGCTCAACTATTTTCCCGCTTTTTTTCCTTGTTTTGGCAACTATTTGTGTCGTCATCAAATGATCGTTCGAAAAATCCATCTACAGATCAGATATTACAACATTGTGTATTGTGATTGCCAATATCATTAATAGTTTTTTTTAAATGATTTTTGACGATTTATTTTGCAGATACCCTGAATGTTTGACTTTGTTTTTTCCTGTGATTTATATTGGACGCTTTATAATGATTTCTAAATTATATTCACTAAGTCAATGCTAGAAACTAAGCAGTGGTACACGTCGATGTAAACAACACATAAACATCTGGCAAATAACTTGAAATAAGTCGTGACAAATCCAATGCTTTTACATTGTTTCCTCATCTTAAGGGGTTTAATTGGTGACAGGAACTAATAAGATCCTTTTTTTATCGATTTCAGATTTGGCCACAAAATTTCCATGATATCTTGTGAAATTCTTGCATCAGTGTCTTTGACAACAGCTTGTTTCATTAAAATTTTCGGAGGTAAGTTCGATTAAAAAAAATTTCCACCATAATTTCAATTTTTGAAAATCATTCATTATAAAAAATAGGGTCAAATGCAATCCGTCGGACCCACTATATACTCACCACAAAAGAACAGATTTTCACAATACACCATCCGAGGTTACGTGTTATGTCACGATGAATTAATATTTAAATAATAATTTTTTACACAACATAAATGAATGTATAGTTTTCTTTATAAGAAATCTTTTTATCAAAATAATTTCTTAAATTGATATGAAACAAATTAAATTATATTTTCTTTTATTTGGTTAAATTATATTCTGTTACGCCAAACTAGAAACGGAACATGGAGTGGGTCAGTTGGCAGTGAGCAACGATTTTTAAAGTCGGGGGCTACTCACCCTCATAAAGTATATATATATATATATATATATATGTGTGTGTGTGTGTGTGTGTGTGTGTGTGTGTGTGTGTGTGTGTGTGTGATCGAATCTATATTTATTATCTGACCTGGACATGATACCAGCTTTGCGCAAACATTTATAAAATGTAAATGAGTGTAAGTAAATTATATTTCCATTGTTTTGATTAGAGTATTAAATTTTGTTTCGGTTAAGAGATTTTCGCCTTTGCGTTTAAAAAGGAAATGGTGTAAAACGCAATTGCTATCACCAAAGTTTCGAGGAGTCTGTAGAATAACCTTTCTTGTTACCCAATGAGTTCTGCTACTGAGCACTAGATGGTACAAAAGGTCATTACGTCCCTTGTCTATCAAAGAATTTTGCTAAATGACCACTAGATGTCGTTGTCAAACCTATATCTAAATGTTAGTGTGCAAAGCCACGCTTTCTTACCACGTGCAACAATCCAGCTTCTGTCCTCCGAAACTACGGGATTTTTTGCCCCCAACAACCTCGTGTTACATGGAACATGCCACCATAAAACAATATACTTCTTAAATACATAAGTATTTCCCCCAAATTCTATTTCTCTTGCACGTATTTACAGTAAAAACTTTTCAATCCACGCTAAGAACATTTCAACCCACATTAAGAAATTCCTCTATTAACACTCTTTAAGTACAACTTTTGTATCTTATTGTCATTCTTGTATTCATTCCTTTAAGTTTGCTCAGGAAAATAAAATGCTGTTGTTATTTCATCATGTATTGTTCTCGCATTTAGATTGTGAGAGGAAAATATATAAAATTTACACACATTTCTCTACAATTTGCTTCGTATTGATACCTCTTTAGTGTTTCGGGAAATGGTTAATTTCTCTAACACTATATATTATTATATTAGGCAACACACATGAATAACGAAACTTCTTTCTAAACAACACAACAAAGAAAGGTTTAATATCTTAGTAGGCGTAAAGGAGTGAGAGTGCGAAAGTATCCCTTTGGTGTCGCTGATCAGTATGTTGGTCCTTGGTTTGTAGGAAGCGTGTGCGAAGCTAGCAGCAGCGTTTTCTTCAGCGAAGGGCTCCAAGTGGAATCAGTGGCAGTCATGTGAGAGAGATGTGTTTCTACTGCTGGCTCAGGGCTTTCTGACTTTGTCCGTTCTACCAAAAGGGAATAGAAAAATAGTTCTTGAGAAGAAGAAGGAATTAATGCGCTCTGCCAGTTGATTGGTCAGTGAGTGATCAACTCTCTCAGTAAGGGCATTGATTCGCGAAAGCAAATAGATCTTTGGCTGCTACATCTCTTACTCTTTTTCTATTAGTGTGAGTTATTGTACAAAAAGATGGCAAACAAACAAGTCGTCGGTATTATAGTTCTGCCACAGGTCTAAAGAAATTGAGAAATGGTCAATATTGCTTTAATTACGGAGAAAAGAGAAAGAGTTTGTGTAAATAATTTAAATACTTCAAAATTAAATCACTGTGACGTCAAACTGTGGATTGTGAAAATCTATCCTTCTGAGATAAATGAATTCTTAGTCTGTGGGAATTAATAAAAATAAATAAAACAAAAATAAAACAAAATTAAGAATAAATACAAAAAATTTAGCAACTCCTAGAAGCCCCTGACAGGAGAAGGAGTGACGAAAGAAAGAAGCCTGTTTTCTTTCAGTGGTGACCAGCGGAGTGACAACACCTAAATCTTTCTTGCTACTGGTGGAAGGCGCCATGCATCCATCTCTAGACGACACATTGGCTAACCTTTCTATAAATAGCAGTCGTCTCTTTTACCAACGACCCACGACTAAAAACACCAAATAATGGTCTCGTCAGAATTACAATTAAGATACCATATAACAGACTTAAGGACTAAAACATTTTAACACCTTGACAGAGAGACGCAACCATTTAATTTGTATTCAGGAAGAATTTCCACACCAACTGAATGGTTGTTGAACCCAAAAATAAAGCCAAAATATAAAAGATATATTGTCCTTCTATCTTCTCTTCCTATCTTCTTTCATATAATTACTTGCAGCTTTCATATCCAAGAAGTTAAACCAGCAAGATAACGTGGGGTAGGAATAGAATAATCCAGAATGGAGTCAGATACCAAACAATAACATTAATCACCTTGAAACTCCATCAGTCCAAAGGAATTTATTTGAAACAAAGAATATTTCCTAATTCACTGAAGTCACAATAGTGGCAAATACTTCATATTTTTTACCAAATAAATAAAAAGAGACAAGAAGCAAAGATATCTCACAGAAACTGACAGAGACAGAATACACAGATTATCTAGTTCTTTTAGCAATTAAATTAGCCCGAGCCGAACCTCTATTGAAATTGTTATAATATTTAAAAAAGACAGGAGACACTTGTATAGAGTTCAAGGATATGACGCCGTGTTTTATTGTGGGTGTGGGTGTGGGTGTGTGCCCTAGACTAAGGGTAATCTTACTGGGATGTGGCTAACCAATTTTCTGTTAAATAACAGTTTCCCTAGTAATATTATTGTGTGGTCCGAAGACGCATCAGTACCATGTTGTTGTCACGGCTGCTCGATTTAGCTTTTTTGATGGCAGATTTTATCAACTGCAAACAACGTTCTGCAACTCCATTAGACTTTGATTATTTCAGAAATGATGAGCGATGACAAAATCTTTTGCAAACTGCTTAAATGCAGCTGAATTGTGATGCGGGCTTTTGTCACAGCTGATCACCCTCTCCGGGACTCTTTTCTCGCCAAACACTTGCTTATTCATGTCTCTCACTTCCTGCCTTGAGAAACTGTTTAACTTCTGCAAAAAGTAATAGTTAACAATGAGGATAATTTGATCTATCAAAGTTGAACAAGTCAGTGGCTACTATTTGCCATGGTCTTCCTGGGATCTCACACGGTATCAAGGTCTCAGCGTTCTGCAGTTTTTGGTGCTCCTGGCACGCATAACATAGCTAGATTAACCTATTAATGTCTTAGTTGATGTGCCAGAATTTACAGCTTTTTGCTCGCAATTTACTCTTTACGATTCCCTGATGGCCTTAGTGGATTTTGTGAAGTATCTCTTCTTGCATAGATCTTTATTTAGCAAGATCCTCTTTTCTATGCCTAGCTCATCCCAATAGGGCAAGTAAGGTCGCATATACTTGCCGACTTCTTTGAATGCATCGGGTCAAACTCGCAGGATCATGTCCCTTAGTTCGCGTATTGTTGGGTTAGCGTTAGTTGCCTATTGAATCTATGGTAACCTTTTCGCTAAAAATTGGACAAAATCGACTTTTATGTCCAGGTCGTTTGCCTTTTTCACTCCCTCGTTAGGGAACCTGGAAAACCATCCGTTAGAGTCATTTCTTTGCCTGGGTGATAGACAATGTTCACGTCATACCCTTGTAGGCGTAATAACATTCATTGGAGGCGAAGCTGGGCTGGAATCAGGCTTTTCAGGTTGATCATCTCTTGAGGCTTGTAATTGCATTCTACTTGGAAAGCACAGCCATAGGTGTACGTTCGAAAACGTTCACATCCAAAAACAGCCACTAGGAGCGACCACTCAATGTCAGCATATCGTAGCTCTGTTTCTGTCAGAGATTTTGACACAAATCCTATGGGTTTTCCCTCCTGCAGCCACGCTGCACCTAAACCTATTTGATGCGTCTTCCTGGTTCAATGTTTCTTTTTCAGGATCAAAGCACGTCATCAGAATTTCTTTACAAATCAAGTCTTTGATTATTTGCAAGGACTTTGTTGACTTTCAGTCCACCTGTACTCTGATTCTTTTTTTTTAGTAGAGCTCTCATTGATGATGCGCGATCAAAGATGCAGAATGAAAGGTTCTACGTTGGTAATGATTCCTAGTACTCTTTGTCGATCTGTGATACTTTTCGAGCAGGATAACATTTTAATTTCCTCCACCTTTTGGAGGTCAAGGCGTACTCCGTTTTTGTCATATATGGCCCCCCAAAAATGTATCTGCTTTTGGTTGATGTATTTTTCTCACGGTTAAACAGGAACCCTTCAACCTATGATATCTTCATCAGGTTGTGCAGATATCGGTCATGTTCTTCTTTGATTTTGCCATAAACTATGACATCGTCTATTAATCCTGATGTACTTGTGTATTTCTCCAGAATCATATCCATTTTCTGTTGGAATAGCTCCCGGGACATGACTAGGCCAAAAGGCATTTTGTCGAAGCAGCAACTTCGAAAAGAAGAGTTGAAAGTGATCAGTAGCTGTGATTCAGGATCGTGCTTGATCAACCAGTATCCATTCTTAACATCCAGCTTGGAAAAGTACTTGGCATCAGAGAGTTTGTGTGCGAGCCCCTCCATTGTGAGAATCTTGGAATGCCATCGTATGATTGCTCTGTTTAGATCCTTGGGGTCCAAACACAGACGGGGTATGCCATTACTCTTACAAACATACACTAGGTTGTTAACCCGTTCTGTAGGCTCGCTTACTCGGCAAATGATGCCCTGTTTCATCATGTCATCATGTCTTAATCTCATCTCTTATTTGCATATGACATTTCCTTGGTGAGTGGATAACAGGATAGTTGTCTGGTTTTAGGACAATATGGTATTCATCTATGAAACTGCCAATGAGGTCGAACTTATCTGGGTACATGTTTCCCAGGTCTTTCACAGAGTTGATCTGAGCTTGATTCTCTTGGATGATGCAGTGCATCGTTACAAGTTCTAGGTCTCCGAGTGATGGTAGTCCAAATGTAGTCGGTCTCTGTGAGGTTATAACGAAGAAATCAAGTGTTTTCCATTCTCCTTTGTTGGTACACAGTATGTTAATGAACCTATATTGAAGGATGCTGGATCTATTATATGCAGTCAGTAGACTCATAATGCATTGCTCCAGGGAGTGGCTGTCCAGAGTTGCTGAATTTGTGGGGAAACATATTTTGGAAAATTCCTTCAGCTCCTATGTCAACCTTGATTTTTAGTTTGTGGGTGCCTTGTTGGCTGGGAAGATTCGTATCAAAGTCTGCAAAAGCCTCAGTTTTAGTGCCTTTTTTTACTTTTCTGCTTAATTGCATTAAAAGACATTTGCGCAAATTGTTCATACACATCGTCACGGTCACCCTGACAGGCATTTAGTGAGTAGAAACGATTGCTAAGTTTCTTCTCCTGGCGTCTGTTTTGCTTATTTCCATGGATTTCCTGGTGTACAGGTTTAAATTTGGGTCCCCTTTGTATGATATGTCTGTGGACATCTTTCTTTATTTTCTTGTCTGTTGTTATAGACTTTAGCCATGTGGTTTTTTTTGTCCACACGCAGAGCATGTAATTCCTTACGTGGGACTCTTTTCTTTCTGGCGGGAATGCATGCTGCCACATCGTTTGCAGCTGCTATGTTTTACCGAGTCAATTTCCTGGCACTTTCCATTTGGGATGTTTGCCAGTTGCATCAAGTGGCCTCTACCTACATTCAGGACTTCCACAAGTATCAAACCTTCTCTTTTTGCCAATAGCCGCTTTTGCAGCTCTGTGTTTGGTTCTGGCAAATGACCTGCTCTAATAAGCGTTCCTCGGTGTTTATGGCATCTCGGAGCTTCCTCTTGTTCGCCTGCAACCTGCACCTTGTGATAAATCATCGATACTTTCAGTATCTCTTTATTTGTATTGACGAAGGTAAGAACAAGTGATGTGAAAGTTTACTTAAGACTCTTGTCCTTCCTCGTATTTCCGCCAAATAACTTCTGGGTTATTTTATCGGCTTCGTTTGTGAAAGTCTATGAGTTGAACCTTCTTTGACTTTCTTCTCCGAAATGTAGTCAACCTGTTTGTCGGCTGAAAGTTTTTTAACTGAGAAAAAGAACTTACAACGCTGTTTGAAAAATCTGAATGAATTAACAAGATTTGTTGAAGTCCAGCACATTGCATATGTAATGATCCATTTCGAAAAACAATAAAAACAATCCAAACAAGTGGAATACAGTACGATAAGATGTTTAAAAACACTTACTTGTTTGTTCCAATGAACAATTTTTTTACTGCAAACACTTTTCTCTTTCTTTTTTTTTTTTTTTTTTTTGTTCTGATTTTTAAAAAAATATTTGCGAATGGTAGGATCTGTGTTCATAGTTAGAAGTTTTAATTTCTTTCGTTCAAAAAAGGGTCTTAAGTTAATTCGACTTGACAAAACTTTTTTTGTTGTTATTGTTCGCTAGCGTATTCTTTCTTTGCTGTGAATAAATCATTTTACCGTTGACACCATGTTCTAATATCTAAAAAAGATAGGAGACACTTGTATAGGTTTCAAAGATAGGACGCCATGTTTTATTTTGGGTGTGGGTGTATGGAGTATGATAAGTTATTTTAGTGTCGTGGTTGGTCATTATTATCTGACTCCATTTTGATTAGTTCTTACCCCATCTTGATTTGCTGAGCGTTTTCTTATCTGTAAAGGCTGCAAAGGAAGAATAAAGAAGAAAAGCGAAGAGTGAACGATATTTTTTTCAATTTCAACTTTATTTCATTTGGGTATGCGCACAGCTACTCTGTAGCGAGGATATGTCATTCTGGACTTTTTGAGAACCATCGTTTTTTCCAAATCATGAGTTGAAATACATTAGTTGTCTCCGGTGGTTAATAAGTCCAAATTCAGTGTGGTCATGTCCACCGGTATTTTTATGCTGCTTCAGCGTGTTGGCACACTAACAGCAGACAACCCGCATGTGAAGTCCAGGGGACCCAGCAAAACGGGAGTGGTATCTCTAGCGGACGGGTGTGGGGGAGACCTTTTAGTATGAAGAGTTCAGTCCGAGAGAAGGCGAATTTCTTCCTTTTGCCGGAACGGTTATATATATATATATATATATATATTGCGTATGCGTCGTTCCACTTCCTGTCAGAGACTTATGGGAGTTTCTGCATAAAAAAATATTTTATTTTTTATTTTTTTCCATCCCCTACAGTGTGTACCCTTGACTAAGGGCAATAACTCTTAAGGGTTATTATTATTATTATTATTATTATTATTAAAGGAATTGGCCTCTATGTGAACGCAAATAAAACAGAGTTCATATGTTTTAACAAGAATCAGTCATCTCCACTTTCAGTGGCAAGACTCTAAAATTAGTTGGATAATTTCACATACTTTGGCAGCAATATTTCATCGTATGTCAACATACACATAGGGAAGGTATGAACTGCTCTTGACAGGTTATCCATCATGCGAAAATTTCATCTATTCGATAAAATAGTACCGGATTTCTTCCAAGCTTTTTCCCTAAAAAAAAAACTTGATTGGAACTACACAGCAATTCTACGTGCTGTTTTCATTAAATCCTAGTTGCAACACAACAAAAAAATCCAACACAAAAAAAGCAGTTGTACATCTCAAACCATTCAAATAAAATGAACAAAACATGCTAAAGTTGTTAGAGAAGCAACGACAAACTCATAAGCGACGTTTTCCTATGGACTCCTACACATAGGAGGTTCCCGTGTTGTAATGGTATCTTGAGAAATTGCTACGGCAACCCGAGTTCAATTCCTAGACAAAGCTTTTCGCATTTCACACGGCGCTAATAGTCTTGGGAAAGGCATGACTCCAACTATTCTCCCTCTATCTATGGATAAATAATAGGATGGACTGGATTCTTTAACCTTGGTATGGCAACTGGTCAAGGAGAAGGAAAACTCTGTTTTCAAACCTGTTAACTCTGCATAAGAAATTGACCTTGTGTCCCAACCTGCTCGTGCCGAGGGGTTGGTAAATAGATGCGCCAGTTTTGGCCGCCCAGCAAAGACTTACATCAGCTTTATACGGACACAGGATGTAGTTTGGAAGACCTGCCGGGAGCGATAGAAGATAGGAACGGATGGCGAGAGAAAGGCAAGGAACTTCGTACTGTCAGCACGACTTGATAATAATGGTGACAATGAAAATGAGTAAACCTGCTAACCTCGACTCGAACCGTTTAATCGTGTGTTTAAGGAAAATAACTCAGTATTTATTTCTTTAGTTACCTCCCTTGAAATTTGTGTTGAAATTATTTTTCTTGTAGGGAATAGTCACGGTGACCCAAGTTCAAATCCAAGACGAAATTATTTGCATTTCACGTTGTGCTAATACTCTTGGAGAAGACGTGAATCCAATTATTCTCCTTCCAGAAAGCAGTCTAGGAGAAGGAAAATTCTGTATTCAGACCTATTAAACTCCGCTTGGAAATTGACCTTGTGTCGTATCCTGCCCGAACGAAGTGTATGGCTATATATATATATATATATATAAATGTGTGTGTATATATATATATATACACATATATATAAAGGAGGTTTTACGAGCTTTTGAGAACTACAAGTGAAGTGACATAAAATAAAGAAGACAATAGTTCAAAATAGATTTGAATCAGAATTTTTTTATTTCATTTATAATTTAACAATTAGGTTCTCACAAATTAAAACAAAAAACAAAAACAAAACACTACTGTGCTACACATTTAACTTTTCTAAGAGTTTCGCAAATATATATATATATATATATATATATATATATATATATATATATATATATTTGAAGATATCCATGAAAATTGATTTATTTTAAAGTGGAAATGAATAAAAATAGATGAAAATTGCACCGAAAATGAAGGTTGAGTCGAAGATGCCGATCTCTAGAAAGTTGGTGAAAATTTGAAGGACTTTCAATTTATCGTGATGATTTTTTTAAGACTGTCAATGTATATGAAGAATTCTGAAGACTTTGAATGTAGTGGTAATTTTAGAAGACTTTCAGTGTTATGAAGATTTCATCTGTTTCTTGGGAAAAATTCTTCTTTTGTTGTTATTGTTGTTGATGATCATGACTAATATTCTTGAGACCTTTTCTTCGACTGCGAAGAGGTCAGACCCGTCTGTTATATAACCTTTTCAATTCCCACACAATATCCTAAGCCACCGGATTTGTACATCTACGCAATTCTGAATAGGTGACTGGATTCCAGTTTCGACTCCTACACCTTTATATATACATATAAACTTTCGACGTTTCATTTCTTTTGCGAGCTACGCAACTAAGAAATATTTTCGGAGACCTTTTATTTTATAATTTAGTTTGATCCGACATATTATATATTAATTCAACTTTAAGTTTAAAATATTAACTTTTATGGTTTCTATAATATGCACAATAGCGTTGCAGTGGTGGATAAGCTTTTGAAAATGAGTGATATGATACCGACTAGGCAATAGTGACAAAGGCAAGAGGGGTAAGGTTTCAAATACCAACTTTTATTTGGTTGATAATACATGAAGAATTTGTATAAAGTCCATGCTTTTGTATGAAGTCCATGCTGTGTCGAAAGTGTAGACTTGGCTGTGTAAGACGACAACGAGTCGAGAGGAACTTGAACAAGTTTTATTGATCTTAGGTCGTAGGTAAAGATGGGTGATCAGGTATCTGTAGACGGTTGGATAGTCGGACATGTCGGGTTGCAGAAGCAGGTTGATCGACATCCCAGTTGTTGATTCGGCAGTTAACCGGTGGTTTGGTCGATGTTGGCTCAGAAAAGTCAATGATAGTCTGAACGGTATGGTATTTACGTAGACTCGTCCTTTGCTTCAAGTTTCCGATGCATCTGGCTGACTGCCATGTCATCGTCCTTGCGATGTTGATGAGTTTACTATCCCGAAAAGAACAGTAAAGGGGAGATAAGACCTCGTAAAGGACTGAATTATCCTGAAAAGGATTGTAAATGGTGGAAAAACTGGACTGTTGCTGGTGACTAGAAAGAAGCCATATGTGCAGGTTCTAGATAAAGGGATCAAGTTACCCTTTTGCTTCCAGTCAAGGGCCGCCGATGAATGATTTCTAGCCGTCAGTGACTGCTGGTGTTAGAAGCAAAGATGAGTTGTTTATTTGCCGGGTTTGTATGTATCTGATTTTAGACAGGAAGTTTCTCTTTAATTTTGTGTGATAATGAGACAAATCATCATACCGCTAAGAGAAGTTTGCAAATATTACCAGCTATGCTCAACAGTTAGAAAATACTTACGAGACAACTAGCAGAATTGATTAGTCTCGAAAATAGCTTTTGAGTTGGTAAAAAAAATTCACTCGCTGACGAACTTGGTGATGATGTCTTATGTTGATACCAGGGTTTGCTTCCAGTTACGGTGAAAATTTATGTTCACTGACCACATAGATGACAATGCGATTTTTCAAGACAAAGATTTCCTTGGGCTACGATAATATACACCTTGATAATATACTCCCAGATCAAAATAATGCAACAAAAGGTACGCTTTTGTTAAAATAATTTTTTTTACTGCATTTGAATTTGGATCAAAACAATTTTTACGTTTTATTGACAATTAAAGATCAATAGTCAATGCATTTTTTCATTAGCCTCTATCGATCTTTAAATTCTGTCACTATCCGAAAAAATCTTCAACAAAAAGATGAAATGATAAAATGATACAAATGATAAATTTTTAGTTTTGCAAGGTCTTGTGGGGATTTAGGAATTAACAATAAAACTCCCAACCGGATATTGACTCGTCGGCTGCCAGATACAAAATGTATAAACGCGTCGCCACGCATAAGGCTCCACGCATCCATCCGGTTAAAATCAGAAAAAAGAAAAATAATAAAATGTAAAGTAGCCAATGGGAAGCGGTCGCGCCAAAATTAGAATGATTTTGGAGTGGCGAATTTGGAGCCGGTGAAGAGAGATAAATACTCAGGTTTTCTGTGAACCGCCCTCTTTTTCGGGTAGTGACGTCGAACCGACAACACCGATTTTACTATCTGGTGTTTTTGGGCACCACGCTGCGTCTTGGGACGTAGCGTTGGTTAGTCCATTCACCAAGTAAATAAAGGAAAGTATGAAAGAAATGTCTTCGTCTCTTATCTGTTTCTATCTTTTCTTTGTGTATATTTCTTTTGGACCTTCTTTGGGCAAGGCATTGCGCCAGCCAGTCAACGTGGGGTAAAATAATATAACCAAAATATGGAGTCAGATATCTTACGGCAACACAGCCTTGCCCTTAGCCACTGACTACCTAAAAACCTTTAAACTCCACATTGGTGACCTCGACGCGAAAAAAAACCTTTAAACCCCACAGTCTTCAACTCACCGTGAAGGAGATTATTTCGTCGAAATTCTTGATAGGATTTAAATATGGATCTCAGAAAAAATCTGTTTGTTGTAGCAGTGTGGAAATCTTTTGTCGAATCTATAGTTTCACCATTAGAAGATCTTAACCTCCATGTTGTGTAGATTCATTTAAATCAAGATTAGTGGCTCGCAGGTCAAACTATAAAAAAAAAACTACGCGTTAGCTCCTCAAGGAAGAAAAAAGAAGCAAAAATGAATTCCCAGAATATATTTGCTGTTTCTTTATTTTCTTTTTTTCATCACATGTTGATAAATTGTTATTCTCTTTTTATCTTATTACCCATTAAAATCTTCTGACCTTCTTGTTTAGCTATCTTTTTGCCATTATCATAAACACACATCCTTTCGAATTTTGGGGGTCGTTACCAAAAAAAAAAAAAAAAACGACTTTAAAACAAGTTAACATAACAGAAATAAATAAATAAATAAACTACTGGACGTAAAGGTCCTAATGCTAAAGATAAGTAAGTCGGAGCTAAAAACAAACGAGACACTTATCACACATATCGCAGTTTTATTTAGTCAACAAAATTGGACACTGGTAACAATAATGATAATAATATTCCAAAAATATAAAGGCAAAAATAAAATAAAATAAGGGGGAAAGACATCCTTGTTTAAAATTCAAAATAGTTTATTATGACAAAAGGAAGATTAGTTGCATATATGTCCCAATGGAAATATAACAAGTAACTCATAAATACAAAGAAGATTTTTAAAAATTATTAAAAAAATCTTTCACTTACTGATACACTCACAAAAAAGGGAAAGAAGTCACTTTTTCCTTTCACCTACTGCTACAGTCACAAAACAGGGAAATAAATCAATAATTCTTCCCTCCTGCTAAACAAGGGTTCACACATGTATCTTTTCTTTTTTTCTTAGAGATCAAGTCCGTAAAAATGTTTCTTTTTTCTTTTAATAAAAAAATCCCTCTGTCTTTTTTTCTTCTGGAAGACAATGTCTCTAATAATGTTCTTTCTTTTCCTCTTTCTTTGTCGGTCGTCTTCCCTCTCGATAGAGCAAGTAATGGCGTCTGAGACTTGTGTAGTTGTTGGAGTTTACTTCGATTTCTTTCTTTCATTTCTCTTCTTTTTCAGCTTGTGTTAAATTTGAATTCCCTTGTGGAATTTCGAATGTAATACAAAATCCTTCAAGTGGATTTAAATTCTTCTCCTTTCTTTTCTTTTCTTTTTGGCTTTCAAGCCTTCTTTGAGTTCCCTTCTGGGATTCTGAATGAAACACTAAATCCTTTAAGTTGACTTAATTCTTGTTACGCAGCTCCATTTGAGTTGAGGATTAAAACAAAAAAACACAGCCTAATTCTAAGGCCTCCTGTTTTCATCTGACTACGGTTGATTTACGGTTGGGTAACACCAAGGGCAATAGCACCCCACTCCATAGACTTCAGCCAATCAGATCAAAGCTCCTCTGCCACACACACACAGATTTTCACCGAACACAAAAGCTCACCAGCAGTAAAAGAAAGACAATACAAAATAGGCCCCGAACTGACCCAGAAATGTTGGCGCTCCATTCAATAAACCCATTTCCCGACAAAATTTCTACACACAAGTTACAAATGATTTATTCTATAAAGTGGACAAAAACAGACTACATCTAGTGGGTTGCATATCAGTCCCAATGCAAGAATTAATTCATCAACAAAATATAAAACAAAAGCAACATTTAAAACATTAGCAAAAACTACATATCTATTACATTCATTAACAAAATATAAAACTAAGGTAACATTAATAATACTATCTAAAATTACGTGTATCTTACTTTCCTGTAAGTGGCTGAAACCGGTTCCCTTTCTTCTTTCTTTTTTTCATTCCCTCTTTGTGGGAGAAAGAAAAAAAATCCTAATTCATGTTATCTGTTCTTTTTTCGGAGACTTTTCTTTTCTATAGTTTCTTTATTCTTTTTCTTTCTTTTTCTTTCTTTGTCTGTGGTGAGAGTTAACTCTTTTCTTTCTTTCCTTTCTTGTTGTCTTTTTTCTTTCTTTCCTTTCTTGTTGTCTTCTTTCTTTCTTTCTTTCTTTCTTTCTTTCTTTCTTTCTTTCTTTTCGGAATCTACTTGTTCTTTAGACCTGAATTATTCCAGTTTGTTTTTCCTCGAGATAGCTACAAAACGAAAAGGCAACTTCTCGTCTGCTCGTTTCAACTCAAAAATTTCCTGGCCCTGCATCTCTCAGAAACTTGTTCGTTCCTCTGCTTGACCATTAAAAAAACTTTTGCCATGAGCTATCTCGAGTATATTTTCTTCCTATGGTGGGTTATCGAGGAAAGAGGACGAAATTTTACTTTCTTCTCCCACTCCTAAAAAAGAGCCACAATAGCAACAGCAAGCCCACCGTTTCGCCCAATCCGATGCAAATAAGAACAGCCCTGTTCTTTTCTGCCACCCTCCAGGTGGGTGAACAAAAAAAACTTTACAATCCACTACTCTGAGGTTAGAATAGCAAACCGTTGTTCTTTTCTTAGAGAACAAGTGTTTCTCTCCCAATTTTTTTGCCCACATACACCCGAACAAATACGCTCAGCCTCACCCATATTTACGAGGGTCTTTTAATAAATAAGGTGAATTTCCCAAAGTTTTGGCTATAGAATACACTGTTTACAGTTGCACCCTTTCCATGGAAATCATAAGTGGTGAGTCATCTCATGTCCCAGAAGAGAATCAGAATGATCTTCTTCACTGACTGCTGCGATCGAAACATTTTTTATGGGAGAGTCAATGTGTTTCTACTCCAAAGGCTATCTTTTCGAAGTGGTAATGCAATGTTTAGCCCATTTGTAAAGATCTTTTTCTAAAACACGTTTTACCGTACACATCACACATTCTTCTGTAAATTTCACATGGTTTACACGTCTCAGCCACCAAAATTTCGACGGCCGACCCCTGTTAAAGCGTGGGGTACGACGTTTAATTTACCACCATTTTGAATAGCCTTAAAACAAATATTTTTGCGAGATTAGGATAATTTTTATTATAAATCAATTTTTTTAAAAATGCAAATTTTACATTTGTGGAAAAATTATTAATAAAACATTTATTTTGCTTTTTTTATAAAAATTCCACTTATTTATTGAATGACCCTCGTATACAGGGTGTGATGGGCAAATTGTCGTCTAAATTACATAAAAATGAAAATAACACTAACATCTCATTTTATCAGATTTATTAACGAAGATCATATGAAAATATTTTTAAATACTATAGATTAATTTTATCCAAAGAAATCGCTATTGGCTTCGACTATGGGCTCCAAATGACTTCAAAACCTTCTGCAAACCTTTCCGATGATCTCCTTCTTTAAACTGGTAAATGCTATTGTTATCCTTGCCTTCAGCTCATCTTTGATGCTGCAAATTGTTTTGTTGGCCTCTCGCTCAACTGTATATAGACATAATGATCAAAGGGACTTCAATCAGGAGCGTTAGGCGACCAGATGTGAGGAGTGATGTGGGAGACATTTTCTCACGGCCAAAATTGGGTTCTCCTGCTTGTATTACCAGACGTTGGGTGTTACAGCAATCTCCCTCTCAATCCAAGTCTGCACTAACTCCTCCAGATAGTTGATGTAGGCCTCCACGTTAAGTTTAAGGTCATGAGGGAAAATGAATGGATATATAATATCATCATCGATAGTGACCATTCCATACACTATGATGTGGGCTAGGTGTATGGTTTTCATAAATATCAGTACATCTTGAAGGGACAGAACAAGTCAACGATTGTTCTATGAGTTCACCATCCGATCTTGGCGGAAAATTTTCTCATATGAGAAAAATCAAAGCATGTTCGGTTGGAAGTTATACTCAAAAGCTTTGTTGTGCACTCTTTCCTTTTGTTTTTCATGGCTTGTGATAAAAAATTAGCGTTTTCTCATCTTGTTTGAGAAATACCGAATGTTTTCATGGACTACTCGATTAATAAGAAACTCAGACACTCCCAGGTACCTGGCTATGGATATAATTGGCTTACTGAGATCATTGTCAATCATGGACTGAATCTCACCAACAAATTCAGGAATCCTTTTCTTATTAGAACGAAATGAGTGAGGCTTCTGAGCAACCGTACTTTCGTAATCACCTTTCGACTTATAGGGATTACCTCCCTTGCTTTCCAAACTAGCAATTCTAAAAGCCCCTAATTGGCATGACCGAAGTAGCATTATAAAACGCGCGGCAAAGTCAAAACTCACTATCTCTTCGTTCCTGCCTCTGCAACACGTGTCTAAATTGTGTTCTTCATTCTCTAATAATAGTGGTGCTGAGTTTTGGTACACAGATACGGCAAATATTCGAAAACCAACCTTTAAGTTATCGATACCAAAGCTCATTCGATCATATCCCACAGACTCATCCAACTCTTTTTGAATCCTCTCCGCCATCCTCAGATGGGTCGCCGTATTCATTTCCTATGGCAGTAACCATTACATTACATACACACACACACACACACATACGTTTGTGAGTGCATATATGTTACTACACACATACATACTCATGTAGATAATCCTCGCACGTACATCATCATCATCATCATGTCGTGCCGCTAGCACGGATATCCCTGACCCTCTCTCGCCACTTCTCCCTATCGTTCATCGCCTCTGGCAGGTCTTCAGGGCTACATCCCGTATCTTCACATAGCTGCTGTATGTCTGTTCGAGCTGGTCGTCCTGCTTTTGCTCAGCCATATGTGAAGGTCCATGGGAGTATGTGCATTATTGCACCTAACTATATGCATCCAGAAGTAGAAGAACTTATTGTCTCACAGCAATATGAACAGTAAAATAATCATGCTGTTATATTGCGAGATTGGAATGAAGAAGTTGTTGGATGTTTCTTTATAAAGTTTGGTTTGTTGTGATTTGAAGTGACACTCATTGCAGAAGAGAATCAGTTGTCAATACTATGAAAATATAACCCCCACTCACCATATGACACCATTATACCTCCACCTGCCTCTAAACATTCTTATTTGTAGGCAGTCTTCTTTTAAGTCTTCAGATGTTTTTCACATCAAAGAATTTGACATTTCAAACGAAATAAAAATCCTTCTCCAGCAATAAATGTTGAATTTTTGGAATTAAACCCGTCGAAATGTAATAAAAGTTTAAACATTTTTCTATTGGGAAACTGAAAATACTATTTCCGGTTTATTAAGTAATAAATAAAAAAAATGAAATGTTTATCTATGCCTCAAAGCTCTCTCTCTCTCTCTCTCTCTCTCTCTTTCTCTTTCTCTCTCTCTCTCTCTCTCTCTCTCGTTGCGATTTTTAAGTCTTTTAATTTCAGTTATTTTGAAATATCTTTTTCTTTTCTCCCTTTTTCTTTCTTTTCTTTTTCTTTTCATTTTATTTTCTTTACTTGTTTTTTTTAAATTTATTCTTCTTTCTTTTTTCTAATTTTTTCATTTTCTTTTGTTTAGCAAATAACTCACTTGACAGTACCATATTTAGGATACTGCACTTAAGTGGAATGTTCGGCGTTGGTGCTTGTTTCGGAGGAGCATATATTTACACTCCAGAACTCTACCCAACAGACGTCAGGTAAGGCCGATAGAACTACTTAAAACTTGTTCCTCCTAATTGATTATTCCCTTCTAAAATTGTTATAATGAAACGTCTACAATTGGTTAGCAAGCTGTGCATGGTAATCATTAGTGGGTTCGATTCTGTGTGCCCCAAATTAATATTAAACTAAAATAGACTTAATAAATGAATATATAAACTGATAATAGAATATATTCAGAATAACTGAATAAATGTGTTATCAATTCTTTAGTGGCAGAGTTCCCAATAAAATAGCGCTATCATTTACGTATGGATGGACATTTCTGCCGAGGTTTAAATAACCCTCCTTGGCTCTACTGCCTTGGATCAAAATATTTCTCTCTGGCTCTTCTGCCTGGGATCAAAGTATCACTTCCTGGCTCTTCTGCTTAGGATCAAATTATACCTCCCTGGCACTTTTGATCATTATCACTCTGTGGCTCTTCTGTCGCAGATAAGCGCTTATTTACACGATTTACAAGAATAGACAGTATATCAATGACACGATCTTGGATTTACATCCAAAATCGTGTCATTGATATACTGTCTATTTTTCTTCAGTGGTGTTCTTGTTTTTGAACATAAAACCATTAAATTTGGAGTGAGCCTATTTCCAAGGATTCCATCCATTCCTCATGGTTCCAAAGGGGATATCAGTGGATTTTGATGCCAGCATGACAGTGGCTGTCAGTGCTAGACTTACCTATAAGTTGAATGATTTTTTCTTTGTCATAAATATTAATATAAAAAATAACCCATATATTTTTAGCAAAGAGTCAGTAGTGAAACAGATAGATTAATGATCAGTTTTTATATAGCTTAGGGTCTCAGCAGGTGAAAGCCTCATCCTGATGCTATTTGGGGGCTTATTCTTACGTATGTGCATGAGACACCTTGTTAAACTGACTATATGTCACATATGACAGCCAAAGGTGTGCAATTACTGTGTGTACCAATGAAAATGGAATGAAGGAATGATGAGACCATAACACATTTCTTTATGATAATATAACTCTCTTTTCTTTATTACTCGAAAGGTCCTAAATTGGGTGCAAGTGTGTGTGTGTGAGAGAGAGAGACGAAGGACTCGGACACAGGCTGATGGAGGACTGCGATAGTAACACTTTTCTTAATCACGTTGTTTCTATATTTAGGGCCTTACTTCATTGCTTCTTTGGCGGGAGGTTCTCAGCCGAGGTCCGCCGGGGTGCCACCTGGCTCTTCTCCTTTGGGCACCCGCCGACTGCTTTCCGAATATAATTGACTTGACTGCCCTTCTGACTGTTCTGTCTGTGGATATCTGTGTATATATGATTTTATAACGCCTATGCATTCCTTCCGGTTATCTTTATGGCTCTCAACCCACGTAACCTGCTTCCACTGTTCTCTTATTTACACAGTTGGAATATACTGTTTAGAAAACCCTAACTGACGGCTCTGTCAAAGGTCAATATGCAACATTACAAAAAGGATCAGAGCGCAGCTCCTAAACTTTTTGACTGGGATTAGTTTATAGTATCTGTCCTTTTTCCTCACCAATTTTTTTGTTTTCAAGTGGAATGCAAGATTGTATTCTTGTTTTTGGACAGCATATAGCTTTGAAAAATGAGACGATCCTAGTCCCAAGGATTCCAACCTTGCATCAATACTTCCACTATTGCACCAATGGAAGGGGCTTAGGTTAGTTCAATACTTATGTGACAGATATTTTTTGTTCTTATCCATGCATACTAATGTGTCATACTAAAATTGGGGTAATCTCCATGAAGTAGTGGCTACGACATCGTAATAAGCGAATTCAAACACCAGTCACTCTATTACATTCACTTTCGGACAAATACCCTTTGGAAAAGATATAAAACCCTTTATTCCCTCCAGCAATAGGTTAAATAGTACCACTGCTGTTCTTCTACAAGGATGGTTTAGCATTAGATAACACAGGAAGGTTGATATGCCATTAAATAAAGAAACCAAAACTAACCAAATCATACGACAACCAATGAATGGTCAGGTACTTGTAGATGATCAGTACAGGTGCTATTTAATCCATAACTAGGATTATAGGGGCTCCATACCTTTCCCGACAGTATTTATCTAAAAATGAAATCGTTCTGGCACAGGGTCGACTTAAAACATTTAATCATCTTCGCGCTTCTTTCATGGGAGACTTACAAGGTCGAGTTTCAACCCAGGGCCGTCTGACTGCCCACTTCCACCGCCGGGCTAACGCCCAAAACGACATGACATCTAGTGTTACTGTTTACCTGCTGACTCTGGTGACTGAATGCTCGGGGTTTAAAACTTTCATTGATATATATTTTTCGTACGCCTATGCACTCTTCCTACGCAATTCACATAGCATTTCCATTGTCTTTTGTTTACCTTAAGACACAGGTGCATATCCTGTTTTGAAATCCACAAACTAGCCGGCTTGTCGAAGGTCAATTTGTAACATGTACAATGAACATGATTCCCTAAACTCTAAGAATAAAATAACCCTAGACTAGCTTATATGCCATCAAAAACAATCAATGAGAATAATACTGAATTTACAAAACTTTAATTACTTTAATCCTATTTACCAAACCCCTCCACTTGGGCAGGATATGACACAAGGTCAACTTTTAAGCAGAGTTTAACAGGTTTGAATTCAGAGTTTTCCTTCTCCTTGGCTAGTTGCCGCACCAAGGCTGAAGAAACCAGTCCATCCTACTATTTACCCATAGCTGGAGGGAGAATAATTGGATTCATACCTTTCCCAAGGGTATTAGTACTATGTGAAATGCAATCAGTCTTGTCCTGGATTTGAACTTGTGTCGCCATGTCCATTTCCTACGACGATAACCATTACACCATGGGCACCTTTAATTAACAGTTTCAAAGTGACAAAATTTTAACTTAAGACAAAAACCAAAGATTAAGATTTTTCTTCCTTTTTTGCATTTGTTGTATTAATATTCATTTTTGATTAAAATTCTGATAATTTTGAAGGTAAAAAAGAATCTTTTGGTGATGCATTAGCAACCTTGTTTCATTAATGAGTATATAAATTATGTTTTTTATGTAAACAGATGGTTGTACATTAACAAACAAGTTAATATTTCCTTACCAGATTTTAATTGAATGCTCCATTGCTTTAAGTTGTTTAAAAAAATAGCATCTTCTGTCTGCCAGGAAAAAGCTAATATACTTCGTCTACTTGAGTAAACTTGGTTGATAGCAAAATTGATCCTTATATATTGATTTATATATTTTTGATTTACATTTCTATGACAAGTGTTCTAGATAACAAATTTGTCATGGTTACTAATGGAACATTGGATGATATTTTTAGAATCTGAGTTTGTAAAAACTACAAAACTTTTACAGTTTTAAGTGTGGGTTTTATTTACAATGTAAGTATAATGCTAAACTGAATCATTACTATGTGTTTGTCATTTTAGCTAAACTGAATATTTAACTTTTGGTTTAACTGTATAAAGTAGATATCTAAATTGAAAATTTCTTGACCAGAAAACAAAATTATAACTTTTTTTCATGATCTTTACTTTTGATTTTTTCTGGGCAACAGAAAATCAAAATTTTAAAAAATCATGCCATGTTTATTTTTATCATGCAATTAATGTTCACCTCTGAATAGTGTTTATTATCTTATAAATCTTCACAAAAATAGTTTTATGTTATGCCTGTAATAATAAGTGGGACAGATAAATTAATGATCAGTTTACATAACTTCAAATCCCCCTGGGAGGATGGTTTTTCTGCCAGTAAATCATGTCGTAAACACACTATTTGAAGGTTATGACATGATTTACTGGCAGAAAATCCATCCTCCCAGGGGAATTCTAAGTTAAGATAAACACACTATTTGAGGGTTATCTGATTGTAATAGATATTCTGTTGACTTTTTAAAATTGTTTGGTGTTATTTTCTTTTTAGGAGTGTTGGCTTGGGAATAGCGTCTTCCATTTCCAGAATTGGAAGTATGATGGCTCCATTTTCAAGAGTTCTTGTGAGTTAAACATTTCTTTCTTTCTTCTTTTTTATTTTCCTTTTTCATCAACATACCAAAAATATTGCTTCAAACTTCTGTGTAGATTATAAAAATATTTTTGATAGTCCAGGTTTATTTTTATTATATAATAATTCTATATTCATATATTATATACAAGGTCTGTCCAGAATGCATTCAACCATTTTGAATATCTCAAGAACCGGTTGTACAGCCTTGATGTAACTTGGCAACCAATCAAAGGAAATTTTGCTACATGTTCATGAACAGACACCGTCCCATGGGGACTTTCAGTCGGCAGTGAGACACCACTGAGTGAGCTTGTGTACTTTGAAACCACTGCATTCCCAATGACCGAGTGAGTAGTTTCTTTAAATAAATGTCACATCACCCTGGTCTATCAGCACTCCCTACTACAAGCTAGATTTGTTTTTTCCTAAAAATCCTCATTAAAATGCCATGGATCAAGGAGAACACGATGCAGCATTTGATGGCAATTGTGAAAATGAATGATTCAAACTATTCTGAAAAATGGAAGGGATATGAGATAAGGTATGAATCCCCAAAGAGAATGCTTTGAATGGGATTAAGGCACTATTTCTCATTAATATTAATTGGCTGAATACTTTTCAAACAGACTTTGTATATTATTATCATCATGATCATCATGTGCGGCTAGCATGGATATCCCTGACCCTCTCTCTCCACATCTCCCTATCATTCATTGCCTTCGGCAGGTCTTTGGGGTTACATCCCATATCATCACATAGCTGCTGTATGAATGTTGAGCTGGTCGTCCTGCTTTTGATTGGCCATATGCGGGGGTCCACAGGAGCACATCACTTACGATCTTGTCTTTGCTTCTCCAGCAGTGTCCGGCGTGTCTGGTTCGTCTAGCTTGTATAGTTTTCGTGATAGGTGGTAGGTGGCCGTACAGTTGGCACCGTGTGGGGTGTTGCTGCCAGGACCTGCTCAATATTACTCGCAACATTCTTGTATAATTGCCGTCTAGCTTCTTCTCCAACCGTTTAGTCAGTGTCCAAGTAGTGCATCCATACATCAGTATCGACACGACTGCCGCCTGGAAGAAACTGCATTTCATTTTATCGGTCAGGTTTGATTTCCATATGATCGAAAGCCTATCGATAGCTGTCCATGCCTTCGTTAGCCGTGTGTCAATGTATTTTTCGGTTGATGAGACGCTGCTTCCTAACTATAAAATTTTATTGTATTTATTACTTTATCCTATTACATAGATATGCACATACATGTACATAAATACATACCCATTTATATGCACACACACACACACACACACACACACACACACACATATATATATATGTGGCAACTGCATAATGTTTCATAGATCACTGCTTTCCCTCATAATCTCACACTCCCACAATTAGCATCCTTTCATCTGGGTGAGCAGTGCTCTATGAATTAGGGCTGATTAGACAGAACAGTCTCCACCATGGTCAGTCCCTGTCATGGGGAACATAACAATGAAGTTAGGATAAGACTCCTGCCTCTCATGTGTAGATATGAAACTGCATGCTTCCAACTGAATGAATCAGCATATGTCACTACACCCCCATCACTCTGGAACTTTTTCAAGAGACAGGTTGGTCGATGAAAAGATCTTAAGAGAAAATTTGTACATCATGGTATTATAATGTCCAACACAAAACCACTCATGATTATTATCCAGGGACAAGACAAAACAAGACAAATGCTGGGGTTATATCAGTTTTCCTTCTCCTAGTTGGATAACTTGACAAAGGATAAGGAATCCAACACCCCAGGAATAAGTTGTAAATGGCCATTGAGCAAAAAGCTTCCTCTGCCCTTTGACAGGTCTTGTTTTTCATCCTGCAGGATGTCTATCCACCCTCCTGACCGGACAAACTCAGTGGAGGTACCAGTTTAGTTACCAATGACCTGATTAGAAAACAGGTAATACTGGGTTATATAATACCAGTAGTGCATTAAGTGACCTGATCCAAATTTAATGTATACATATACATTTATATATATATATATATATATATACAAGAGTGTAAACACAAAATCAATGCTGCTTGGTGATAGTCAGTTTCTCACCAATGCAATCAATGGATCAAGTTGATCTGATGAATGCATAACCAAAAAACTGACTATCAACAAGTGTCATTGACTCTGTGTCCACACTAACCTAAATTGAATATATGTGCTTTATAAACCAATATTGAGCACTTTTCATTTATAGATATAGCCAATTGTATAATTTATATTAATGTAAATACATATATATATACATGCATACATATACACATAACCCTACATATCTACTGTATATTAATAACCTTTATCATCAATGTTTTTGTAAATCATCATATTTGATGGCTTATATGACTCACATCATTTTAGTAGAAAACATTTCTTAAATTTGTGTACTTACAAGTAACCATTTAAACTTTGTGTATTTCCAGGAAACTAGTTAAAACCTAATCTCTTATATAAAGTTCATTTTTTCAGTGAATCTTATTTGCTATCAAATATGGTAAATTTTAAACCCTTAGGAAGCATGAAGGATCAATCTTTAAAAGATTTCCTTGATAAACTCCAAATGCCAAACTCAGTTTTATTCATCAATTTCATAGAAACATTTATTTTCTAATCTTAATTTTTCATTTGTCTCTATATACACACAGGTCACATATGCTGAGTGGGCACCGAGTGCTTTGTTTGGTGCTGGTCTTCTTCTTTCTTCCATCCTGATGATTTGTTTTATGCCAGAAACAAGCAAAATTCAATTACCCCAAACAATGGCTGAGTTAAAGGAATCAGTGAAACAGAAAAAGTTGAAATCTAAAATTGACCAAGTTTATGAAAAAGATGTTGAAGAATGAAAAATGTATTTTTTTGGCACCTCTGTTATTTCGGGGGTATATTTTTGTTAATCATCTCACATTCTAGAATCACTTTTTGAAGACAACAAAATTTTTGAAATTGTGAAATTAATCTTTTTGAGTTTTAAAAATTACATTTTTTAAAAATGATCAGAAAATAATTGTAAGAGAACAAAGACCAGTTTCATAATAGAATCACTTATGGCACATAAGAATATTAATGCAGTGAAGAATATTTGGCATATATAGACTTTGAAACATATTTTAATTTTCGATAATTTTTTTAATGTTATTCTCATTTTATTATTTATTCCCTTAAACTCCTTCTTTTGTGTCCAAGAAGCTCATTGTCAATTTACATCATATTTAAAGAATCTTTATTATAATTAATTGAATAAATAATGGGAAGTACTCTGTAATAAATATTTAATAGTTATTTCCCTTCAGAAATCATAATGATTGGGTGAGTTTGAATAAAGATCTTATACTATTATCATTAAGCTTTAAATTGGATTGGAAATTGCTTTATTCTCTAAGTTAGTCCTGATAAAGTAGATCATTATGAGGACTTACTTCTTCAGCTGCCATTAAGCTATTAATTAATTACAAATAAACAAGGAAAAATACTCTATTATTGGCATTTAGCAGCTGAAAAATGATAACAATCAAAGTTATCATTAAAATGCAAATTTGATTGGAAACAGTTTTATTTTCTAATTTGGAGCATTTTAATAAAAATTTGTTCTGTTCTGGTAAGAGAAACAGATCAGAAATCTGAAAAAAATAGAGATTACAAAGCAAAAACAAGTATGAGAAAAACATAAAATGAATCTTATTGTTGTTTTTTAGTTTTGCATATATTTAGAAATAACAATCCATTATTTTTATTCTAATAAGCATACAAATTATTCTACCTCAAATTCAGGTTTTCTTTCTTGAAATTTGTCTCATCTAATTTTTTAAAATATTTTATATTATAATAAAGAATTCCATAATTGCTATGTAATAGTTATCTACCTTGAGAAATTAATCCTTCTATCAATAACATTAGTTTTTAACAATGATTAAGATACATTCTTTTTCAAACTACTATTATTATTCAAATTACTATTATCAGGTTATTTTTAATTGCTTTATTTTATGACCAAGGGAGATAACTTCAGGTATTAATTTTTCTGAAATTTGAAATTTTGATTTTAGTAGATAACAGTGCTAAAAGTGATAGACAAAAATAAAGTCTTCCGAATGTTTCAGAAATGTATAATCTGACTTTAAGGCTAGTGTGCTGAGTAAAGTAATTAAAGTCTCAATGAAAATCATATCAACTTTAAAAATACTGGATAGGTTTGTTTTCTTCCACATGTAAAAATGTTTTTATTTGGAAGGTATATGAATGATATAATAAAGAATTAATGTAGCTGTAAAGAGGTTATGTAGATGTGTCAGTGTGGCTCTTTAAGTATTTTAACACTATTGTACAAACAAAAATGTTGCCATATGAAAATTTTGCTGTCTTATACATACAAAAATTAGAATATTATCATTATTATTATTGTTTTGTTGCTGTTGTTGTTATTGTTGTTGTTATTATTGTTTTGTTGTTGTTGTTGTTATTGTTGTTGTTATTATTGTTTTGTTGTTGTTGTTGTTATTATCATTGTTATTGTTATTTTTATTATTGTATGAATTTATTTATATAATCCCATTTATTTCCCTGGTTGGTTCTTTAATCTTCTTCAATTACATATATTAACACCAATATTTTAGGGGGGGTCCTTGTGGTGTAGTAGTTAAAGCGATGGATTACGGAATCATAGTAAGCGAGTTCGTACTTCAGTCGCACTATTATGTTCACTTTTGGGCAAATACCCTTGGGAAAGGTATAAACCCCCCTTATCCTCCCAGCTATGGGTTAAATAGTACCACTACTGTTCTTCTAGGAGAATAGTTTTGGCATTAAATAACCTACAAAGGTTGATATGCCATTAAACAAAGAAACTAAACCAATATTTTAAAAAATATAATCGAAATAGTCTTTCTTAAAAAACAAAAAAGTCCTCTCACTCCACAACATCGCTTAATAATTCTTTATTTCAAAACATCTAGCAAAAAAGTTTTTTTGCTAGTTTTCCAAATGGGAGTTAAAACTTTTTGGTTTTTGTTTTCCTTAACATCAAAAGTTGTGGAACAGATCATTTACTGTGACTTAAATGGAAGTACAAAAAAAAAAGTAGACAGAATTACCTAATAACATATCACTTCTCTCTTTCCAGAATAGTGAGTTTTTGCATGGATATATCTATTTATTCATGTTGCAAGGCAGACTAAAACTAAGTTGTTTTTGTTGAGTGGGGCTGCAGGGAATTTAATGAGATCTGCAATATTTACCTGCATATATACTTAATGGAGTTAGTGAGCAAAGAGGCTGTCGGAATATAAGACAAGTGTCCCTGAAACAAGCAACAGCAATACCCATGGGCATCTGCAGTTTTCATGTCACCTATATCAGTCTGGAATTCACATATTGTTGATATATTCTCATTATTGTTGCTGAAGGAAAACTTAGTACATTTCCTTGTTGGTTTATGATTCATCCTTTTTATTATTATTATTATTATTATTATTATTATTTCACTCCGAGAGAGTTTTTCACATCAATGTTAGCTGATGCTCTTTCACTGGAGTTTGAGTGACAGTAAGCTTCCTTAACTCTCCAGGATTTCTCTCAGTATTCTGATCAATCTCAACAATGTTGTAGTTTGGATGGTTTGCTCATGTCCTCTTATTTCCATGTCATTCAGTCCTTGTACCAATCCTTTTGGTGACTGTACCAAGAGCACCAATTACAATTAATATCACTGTCACTTTCATATTCCACAGCTTTTTCAATTCTCAAAGTACCTATCTCTCTTGTTGTTTTCTTTCAATTTTACTCTGTGGTCAGCCGGGACAGCAAAGTCCACAATTTGGCAAGTTCTCTTTTTCTTGTTGATTATTGTTGTCTGGTTGTCTGGCAGTCTGGTTGTCTGGCAGAGATTAGGTGATCCGTTTGTATCTCAAAATCCCAGAGGAGTTTGTGCATCTCATTCTCCAGGACAGACTCTGAGTTGTGCATATACCATTTGTTCATATGGTCAAATTACAATTTCTTGCACAATTCCCAGTGAATCACCTTACCCATCCAGTTGTGTCTAGTCTTATATTCCTTCTGTGCAATTTTGTTGAACTCACTTACCATGTGATTGATTATTTTGTCCCTATCACCACATAACCTATATTTGCTGTTTTGTTACATCTTATCTATTCTTGTTTTGATATGGTTCCTCCTTATGGCATTGTTTTGTGCTGTTATTAGCAGAGATTCAGTTTCTCTCTTAACGTTTCCCTTTTTTTAGCCACATCCACATTTTCTCATGTGAGATGTCACTTATTAGTTACTTAAAGCATCCATAGAGTAGTTTTTCTTCCCATTTTAGTTTCCTAGTTATTTCCATTCTGTTACTTCTCATATTTTCAGTTTTGTTTCTGGTGGTTGTGATTATTCTTCCTCCATTCTTTTCTATACAGTCTTTGACTTGTTGTATCGATGTGTCAACACTGTCTTCAATGCTGGTAAGTCCTCTTCCTCCTTCTTTTCTTGACACATATAGTCTGTCAACGTCATTTCTAGGATGTAAGTTCTTTTCTATACATTCTTTGACTTGTTGTATCGATGTGTCAACACTGTCTTCAATGCTGGTAAGTCCTCTTCCTCCGTTCTTTTCTATACATTCTTTGACTTGTTGTATCGATGTGTCAACACTGTCTTCAATGCTGGTAAGTCCTCTTCCTCCTTCTTTTCTTGACACATATAGTTTGTCAACGTCATTTATAGGATGTAAGGCCTTATGTATGGTCATTTGTTTTCTTGTTCTCTGGTTCATTTGTTTAAGTTCTTCTCTAGTCCACTTCAAGAATGGTCCTGTATATCTTATGCAGGAGACATCCCAGATATTTATCCCATTGATAAGGTTCCTGAAATTTAGTTTGATTTTAAGTAGCTTTTTCGTTCCCTTGAGATATTCTTTTTTGATTCTTTCTTTCATGTCCACTCGTTTGATGGTGTCAGCTTCCAATATTCCCAAGTATTTGTACATTTCTTCTTCTCTGAGCATTCTAATTTTTTCTTGATTTGGTAGATCCATTCCTTCAGACATGTGTCGTTTTCTACAATTCATTTTTGGCATGGTGCATTTTTCTATGCCAAATTCCATCCCTATGTCCTGACTGTATATTCTGACTGTGTGTATTAGAGTTTCCAATTCTTTTTCATTTTTGGCAAACAGTTTGATGTTGTCTTGGTACATTAGGTCATTGATCTTTTCCTGTGATTAACTAAGTTTATATCCACCTGTACATTCCCTGTGTGTGTGGTTGAGTGAGGTTGAGTAATATCATTGCTATTACAAATAGTAATGGTGATAGTGCATCTCCCTTGAATATACCTCTCTGAATCTTTGCATCAGCTAAGCTTTTTCCTCCAGCTGTCAATTCCACTCTTCAGGTTTTCATCATTTTCTCGAGAAAGTTTATGATTTCATTTGTTATTTTGTACATTTGGAGGCAGTTTATTATCCAGGTTTGTAGGACCATATCATATGCCCCTTTATAGTCAATCCATGCCATTGCTAGAATTTTTTGTCTTGTCTTGCACTTGTTGAGGATGTAGCTCTTCTGTACCTCTGGATCCTTTGCAGTATCCTTTCTATTCCTCGGGTAACAATCCACAACTTGTTAGTGAGTTGTAGATCTCTTTCCTTATTTGTGCTGTCAGTATCTTCCACATGATAGGTAAGCACATTATAGGTCTGTAGTTGAGTTGGGTAGCTCCTTTGAAGGGGTCTTTCTGAATCAATGTTGTCTTTCCTTTGGTCATCCATTCAGGTATGTCTGCTTCTTGTAGGCATCGATTTATTTTGATAGTTAGCCTATCATGGATAGAGGTGAATTTTTGGAACCAGAATCTATGTATGCCCTTATGGCCTGGCATTTTCCAATTCGGTATTTTTTTAGTGTTGTTCTGAGTGAATCGATGTGTATTTTCACCTTCAGTCCACCTTTGAGTCTTTCTAACTCTTTTTCCATGTTGGTTATCCATTCATTTTTTTTATTATGTTTTCTTGGTTGCCATATTTTGCTCTAAAATTGTTTTGCTTCCTTTGCATCTGGTTGTCTGTAGGTTTTCTTATCATCTCCCCACTACTTAATGATAGAACTTTTTTATTGAGTTAGAATGTCCTGTTTTGTTTGTATTGTTTTACCCTGTCTTGATATCTTTTTATTCTGCCTTCTTTCACCAATACTCTCTGATTTATTTCTTCAAGTTTTATTATCATTTTTTCTTCTGTTGCTTTTTCTTTTTTGTCCCAACATTCCAGTGTTTTTCTTTTGTTTTATCATTTTTGCTTCTTATCTGCATTTCTAGTCAAATTTCCCATCCAATTTTTGAGTTTATGTTAGCGTTTTTTCACAGACTAATTTCGCTCCTGAATAGGTTAGTTTGTTCAATTCAATGTTTTTTGTTGTGATGTGTGTCAATAATTTGTTTATTTTTTTCAGTTTCTGCCTTCAGTCATAGTTTCTTAGTGATGGTAATCTAATCTTCTGTTTATACATAATTCTCTTTAAATTTTCTAAGTTCTTTTCCTCTTCTTGTATAAGTGTTTGTTCTGTGTGGTTTGGGTACGTGATTATTCCTAGTAAAGTCATTTTTTTTTCTTATATTCATTATTCATTATTTAGATGAAGCATTGTCAATTATTTAGTCTAGGAGTTGAGATCACTTTATGTTTTGGTGTGCACACTGGTGGCCTAAATAGATTAAAGTATAAGAAAACTAAATACAAGAAAAGTGTAATGAATAGCTGAATTAATTAGTCAAATTGATTAGCATAATTTCCAGGGATAGCATTGTTTTTGAGTAAATATTAGGTACCAAATGAGTAGAGAGTGTCATAATTATTTACAAGCAAACATAATGTGACGTTACCCCTTCGGCCCCCTGATACGTCAGCCTCTTCGAACCATTTCAATATCTTTATGGCCGGTGATAAACTAGTGGTTCCGATAGGGGTATTGCACATTTCTTTACATTACAAGAATACAATCGAGGGAGCAGGAGAAAAAAGAACAAATGAACAATAAGCTTGGGTTAATTCAAGCACAAGAAGGGAGTTATGCAACACTGCATTTCCTGTGTGCATGTGTAGACTAACGCTAGCGTGGATTCTAGCGAAAATTCTACAACACTACTAGAAATGCCAACCTATCCTGACCGGTCTTCCTCACTGTGGCTGGACCCTATCTCATGCCGACTCGTCTGTCTGTTGTCCGGTGTCGACTGGTCACTCGCGTCACCCTTTGCCAACTGCCAACTTTGAGCTCCTTTTGTCCAACTCTCTTCTTGCGTCTCCTTACCACTCCCGGTCACGTCGAGATTGCGGGTCCAAAACCCTTTGTCTGGTTTCGAGCCAAAACAGACAAAGGAATCGTCTGCCTGGTGGACCACCTACACAGTGTTACAATAAGTCTCATCCACCAGTTCACTGAAATTTTTATTGATATTTAGATGGGTAACCACTTAAATATACCAGATACAGTAAACTATTTGAGATCTGTGCCAGACTGAATAAAACTTCTTTGAATTTTTGAGTTAAAGTTTGATCATTTATATAATCTAGAATATTTTGACAATTGTCTCCATCTTTATTGTTATAAACACAGTGTTTTGACTAATGTGCCCATCAACCTTCTTCAGGTGTTTCTTATAAAACTCTGAAACCTTCTTTTGAGTTCAGGAACCTTTACAAAATTTCAAACCAACCTCTACCACAGGGGTAGAATATTCTAATTTCATTAACCATTACTGGGTACAAGTGTTCAGCTGTATCAATAAATGAATTGTCCAGGAGGGCCCATGGTATAACAGATATAGGCATTCAGTTTATACAGTTCTAAGTGAAGTTATCTAGAGGTTGCAGGTTCAGTCTTCACTAAAGGCAAGAATAAGAAGAAATCCTTAACATAGCTTAACACTTGAACCTGGTCATGGTTAATAGAATTTGAACAATCTACTCCCATGGATAAAACAAAGGGTTTGGTTCAAAGTTCAATGATAGTTCTCGAATTCAACATGAAAGCTTCCAAGTTAGATAAGAAGGTTCCCAAGTTGGACAAGAAACACCAAAAGAAGGGCACATCAGCTAAAATTTTGTGTATATTACAATAAAGTTGAAAACAATAATCCAAATACTTTAAATAATATGAATAAAGCTTGATAATTTTTTCAAAAATCACTCATCATGGAACTTTGCTTCTGGAAAGTTCATTACCTTGCCTTTATGAAACAACTTGTGACAGAAGTTAGTCAAAACTTCCTCTGAGATGATGTTTTAGTCCTTATTTGAAAAATCTCAACTTGAAAGAACTGATTTTGAGGAGATTTTATCTCTCTAATCCATGGTATTGTAAGGTGAAAATCACAAAGGATTACCCAGTGAGTTCTAGAGTTTTGGTTTCACTAATCGATTTAAAAATGATCCGATTTTATTTATTTTTCTGATGTATGGTTAATTCATATTAAAAGCACTGGATCTCATCAAATCACCAATGTTAAGTAGTGATGAAACTGTTCAATTTTGAGATGGGTAACGTTTTAGGAATAGCAGGTACCATAAACAACTGAGAGCCTGTGTTTGAAACAAAGCAAAACTTAGTAAATAAAAATCTTATTTACAACTGATCTGAATGAATACATTATTTAATGTTGGACTCTTTGAAATTTGTTGAATAAAACTGCCATTATTTATTTATTTATTTTTTTTTTTGCTTTTTTGTTTTTCCTTTAATACTGTTATTTCTTTTATCAAAAAACCCCATTGGATCACAAAAGTCTATATCCCCACTGATGAAGTGACAAAAAATTAGTGACAGCTACTAAATAACATATAGATCCCTACAGAATAACTGTAGTTACATGTGGTAGAGTCTACCAGATCCTGCAGTTTTTGTAGATATATTTATCCATTCAAATTCAAAAGCTGTCTATAACTTGGGTTTGTTGGGTTTGGCTGCAGGAATTTTAGTGAGGTTTGTAATATGTGCCATACATGCTCAGTAGGTTTAAATCTGGTAATTTAGAGAGTCAATGGAACACCATGGAGTTAGTTGAGTATTCATGAAACTATCAACAGCAAAACCTATGTGGGTCTACAATTTTCATGTGCCACTGTTGCTTGTATGGAATTCCAAAAGAATACCAATGCTGCTTTTGCCAGTGAAAAAAAAGGAGTGGCATTCTCAGAGTTAGATGATCTATTTCTTTTGCTCCAACAATAATTCTGCAGTTCACTGGTGTTAAATCTTGTACATATCATATAATTATATTGGGGTGGTTGATGCTAGGGAGGATATTTAGTCAAGTCCCCATTCTCCACAGTTCAATATTAGCATTTGCATATCTAATGATAATACTAACACTAAACAAACAAAAGAAAAGACAATGTAAGTTCATATAGGACATTTAATATATACATAATATACATAAGCAGTATTAACAAGAATGCAAAAATATGTCCCAAAAGATAAAATATTATTCTATGATAAAGCAGCATATGAAAGAGGTGCAACATGGTAAAAGTCTTACTTGTTTTTACATTTCATGAACAAAGCAAGATAAAATCCAATGCCAGGATTGGAAACAAATTCTTCTGTTCAGTAAACAGAGATAAAATGCAAGTCTTAACTGTTCAAAAAACATGGATGAAAAGAGATTAAAAGAATTCTTGGATTGTCTCATATCCAATTGACATGGCCTCATTAACCGATGAAGACAATTGCTATGGCCATATACTAATTCTTTAACTATTATATAATTAACTATTATATCATTCAGTGAATCCATTTAAGTGGGAGAGGATGAAGCCTTCCAGTGTACTGGTGTCTTTTTTTGTCACTTTAATGTACTGTACTGAATGAAAATTGAAGGTTCAATTGCAGACCCCTATATAACTAAATGACGTCTCTATTTTGTTTTTATCTCTCATATACCCTAAGTTTATGTGTTCAGTTTTGTTCTTTAAAATTATAAAAACCAAATGATACAAGTTTGATAAAAATATTGAGTATGTTTCTGTAATTGACCACTTGAAATAAAGATTGAGAATATATAGATCATTGTTTTCCTTTTTTAATTCATAATTATAACAACAGAATTTCTTAGAGTGACTGAGTGTTTTATAAGTTTGGAGAATACTACCTGTCAAAAATTGTGAGATGAGGAGTTGTTATTATTTATACTATTTACAAGTCTTTGACTGTTTTCCTCATCTTGGTTGTTATATAACAACATTTCAGCTACTGTACTCTTTGGCTCATTGCATGCATCTTTTTGTTGTTAAAGAATCAGACAAAACAACATTAGGCTCAAGTTTTCTAAAAAAAGGTGGCTGAATTTTTCCACCTCAAGAATAAAATCATTAGTTAAGAGTTTCTAATGGAAGTCTACTTGGATATTATGAGTTCAATTCTTAGGTTCAGTAGAAAGATAAGTGACATTATAATGGTGAAATAAGTAAGAAGGCAAATTACCAGTTACAAGATATTCCAAAGCAAGAACTGCAGAATGAAATTAGTCTACAACTATATACTGAATAATAGAATCAGTTTGAAATTCTTTGAAGGTTACCAATTATGACTTAAGATACTTAAAGAACTTGTAAATATAGCAATAGATATGGGGACAGTAGTCCAAAACATGTTAGTAATGTAAATAATAATGCAAATAATTGTAAAACAAACTTAATAAAACTTAATATTTACAATATTGAATCAATATACATGCTCACACCTATCATTATAATTCACCAACTATTAAATACATTTTTTTTACTTATTGTATGTATATTAATGCTATATTGTTATTATTAAGTTGCTAGCTGAATTGGAAATTGCTTTATTCTTTAAGTTTTAATCATATTGTGCTTACCAAAATCTTGGTAAAATATGCCATGTTTGCAGTGTTTCACCATACAAAATCGGATAATTGTAAATTGATAAAGCTGTAAGACTTAATTGTTCATGTTTTCATTAAATAAAAGGCTTTTAATAGATGAAAGCTGCTTGATAATCTAACGTGACTTTGTAAATCAAGAAGAAAAGAAGTATCAATACAAAAAAGTTGAAGTTTGTTTCATAAAATCCTTATAGCCATCACATAAGGTATTCCAGAAACTTTTATATAAACCACAAAGTGTACTGGCACATTGGCCTAGTGGGTAGAGTGTTCGTCAATGGTCTGGGAGACCTGGGTTCAATCCCAGGTCGCGTCATACCAAAGACTTTAAAAATGGTACTTGATATCTCCTTGCTTAACACTCAGCAATATAAGGTATGTACCAAGGGTAAAGTGGAGCAATCCAAGGAAGGGAGTAGCGCCCTCCCCTACACCTCAGTGTAGTAGCTATTGGAAAAGGAGACTTCTGGTCTCCCTCAACTACGGTTGCTAACTTTTACTTACTTATATATATATAAGGTCTAGATGTGACTATACAGCCATCTTCATCAAGCACTGGGGTGATTTTGCTTCTAATCTGCTGATTGTTCTGCTGGTTCGATATATCTTCAGATGACATGACTGATTCATTATCTGCCCACGTTGTGTGTTTTTGATCCAGACCACAAATCAATCACTAGTCAGAATTATAGGTCAGTGAGTAAGCAAATGAGACCACACAATTAAAAAAGTAAAAAAATAAAAGTTGACACTTAAAAACAGAGAACAAAACACAGTTTGTAAAATGATATATAATATGAAAAAAATATGTCTAAAAAACAATACATATATTCACCCATCCTGGAAGTGGCAAGTTTTAATCAAAAACCAGTTCACTAATTAACAGTCCGTCAATTCATTGTATAAGTTTTAGGGTTTTCTATTCTTGCTGTCAATAATCTGACACAAGGAAGTCTTAAATGGCAGTCATGTTTGCTGTCCTCAATCCTTGGTACTACTTCATAAGTGCTTATTATGTTAAGCTTCTTTGCTTTTTCACAGTGTTGTATTATGGTCGTCTTTCTTCAATTGCTTTACTCAGAGCAGTCTGGTACAAGGTCAAAGATGTGGAATCTAGTAGTCGCCTTCTCCTACTGACACACTAATTTAGGATTTTCTCTGTCTCTCTTCAATTGTCACATTTTCTTAAATAACTCTTCATTATCTCAATTACTCTTTGTTTCTTGATTTCTTTATCTCCACAGATCTGGTTCAAGGTTACATCAAAGTGCTGCATTATTTCAGGCATAACTTCACATTTCTACTTTCACGTCGAAACAACATGGCTTTATCTGCCTCTCCATTCTGGGTTGTCTGACACAAAGTGAGAACTCAGAGAGCATGAAATCTAGTTGCTGGCTCTTGCTTGTCTGCCACTGTTTGCCTCTGTCATCTTATGTATATCTTCATCTGAGAGGTGGTATGGAGAAACAAAAAAATATCATTTTTCTCCTAATGTGGATTTCAATAATTTTCTGCTGACACGTCTTATTTCAGGATTGTTTAGAAAAATAAGTTCCATATAGATTTATTCAAATTTTAGATAAGTTGCTTTTGATAATTGACAGATCCTGGGTTTGAAGTGAAAGAACGAGACCAGATCAAAGCTTTGATATGGAATCGTTCTTTCACTTCAAACTGTCCAGATCGCAGTAATCTGTCAAAATAATTTACCTAACTTCTGATGGCTTTAGTTTAGTTTTTTCCAATAACAATTCATTTTTCTCTAATTCCTTTCTCATCAAAATAGCATGCTTTTTATCTTCACTTCATTTCAAAAACCCATTATACCGTTACACATTTGTAATGTATTACTCTATTCTTCTAAAACCTAAATCGTTTTTTTTTTTTTTTTTACCTCTTTTTAACAAAATTTTTCTGACAGGGCTCCGACCCTATATAGAAGGGTTACATAAACACCAAAGCATTTAACAATAAAATCATCTTTTAAAGACCTTGTGTTTTTTCATATTTATACATTTTCATATATATATATATATATATATAGAGAGAGAGAGAGAGAACGAGAGAGACATACATACATATATACATACATATTTATCAGTGAGAGAACTTAATCTCACTAAAGAGTAATGAAAAATTTTGGTGTTATGATATTAGATAAAACATCTATGTATAAAATAATAATGTGGGATAAAGCATTTATGTGTAAATGTACATTTGTATGATATGTCAATATAGCAGGCGGGAAAAGAAAAAAGAGAAAGTTGTTTCAAAGAAATGAATACATTTATCAAAACTTGTTATTGCTTCTTTTCATGAACATAAAAATGACTATTTAAAATTTATATTACATTCCTGAGAAGCCATTATTACAATTTATAATAATAGCCATGGTATGTTTTGTTTATCAAAATGTATCAAATGTATGAATAAATGTATCAAATGGATGAATAAATGTATCAAATGGGTGAATGTATTTTCTTGAAAATGCCATGCACAATTACACACAGTGAAATAGTTATTGATATGTTTTTTTAACACAATTCTTTAATTTTACTAACAATTTTGATCATGTAAATATTTTGATTGTAATGGTTATAAACTTCAATAGGATTTACACTCATATATTTTTAAAAAAGTCGGCGAGGAGCAGGTGGAGCAGAAAATTCTGGGAAAAAAAAGATCCAAGACTCAGTTATTCCCGAAACAAAAATTGTAAGGAATCAATAAATTAAATTATTTCGGAAACCTGATTGGAGAGAATAGCTTTCAACTACGTACGCGTGTTTTGAATTTGTCCCGCGCAAAAATAAATCTTGCGTTTGGAGCCGGTCACGTGACGAGGAGACCTAAATATATTTCACGCATTTAACTCTCTCTCTCTCTCTCTCTCTCTCTCTCTCTCTCTCTCTCTCTCTCTCTCTCTCAGTTGACAGCTTTCGTTTATTTGTCGATTAAAGTGGGGATAAAGGGGAGGAGAAGGTCGGGAACGAGCCGAGACTCGAACCCTGCTGGTCTATGCTGCTCATCGGCTCACTTGGTGCAATGTGAGCCTGATGAGGCAAGCAGTTTCATGAACCCAAATGTGGGTCCGGGCACGTATGTCGGGTTATGGCTTGAACTAGACACCAAGGTCTAGTGCAATACATTGATTTCGAGAAAGTCCGCGGGGGAGCTTTCACTCTCATTCTCTGCTCTCCCCAGCGAGCGACTCACAGCTCCAGACAACTCGAGACAGCTTAGCAGAATCCCAACACCAATACATGGGAGAATTTAGAGCTCTAGAAAATATGTTAGCCATATCGAAATTAACATGTATATCATCATTCAAACTTATCCAATTTTCTTGGACTCTGACGTCTCTTCACACATGTAGATACACACATTCAGCCAGTGGGCAGACACATACTTCACTGCTATGTAAATTTTTAGTTTTCACATATACAAACGCACACACATACATATGTGAATAGGAATTGTCCACTTTTTTACTCTTTTTGTCTTAACGACAAACTCGCATACACACAGATATGTTCGGACAACACACCCTTTACATAACATTTGTATCATACACACCCACCCACACAAATACCTAACAAATATATTCATTCGTATTCTTTGTGTTGTTAATTGTGGAACGACATTCAAAGTTTTGTTTCAAACAAAACATCGAGAGAACTAAACTGCCAATTTATATCCGTACTTCTATCATTATTATAAAAGTTTTATATTTCAATATTTCTGCTTCGAATAATGTTCATACAACTGAAAAGTAAAAAAAAAAAAACAATTGGATACTTGACTACATGTAAAAATAAAACTCTTTTGAGTATAAACAAACAATTTTTATGAATCAAGAGATTATTAAAGTAAAAAGTAAAGTTGGCGACCTTAGTTAAGGATGACCCGAAGGCTCTCTTTTCAATAGCTACTACACCGAGGTGTTGGAGAGGGCGCTACTCCATTCTCTAGATTGTCCCGCTTTACCCTTGATCCTTACCTCATAATGCTGAGGGCTAAGCAAGGCAGCATCAAGTACCATTTTTTAAGTCTTTGGTATGACTCGACCTGGGATTGAGCCCCGGTCTTCCGGAACATTGACGAACTCTACTCATTAGGCCATAAACATAGTTATGACTGCATGTAACTATATACTATTTAGATACAACTGAACATTTTTAATGTTTATTTGCATTCTGATACAGTTATAAAAATCTGTTTATACTTTAATAAAATAAACAAAATTGAATTTCACAAATTAATTTTTATATTGTGTCTATATAAACTCAACTATATTGCATCCAGCATTTCTTTAAAAGGACAACAGCAAAATGATATGAAAGAACAGACAATATAAAAGAAAAACATCATCATGATTGTAATATGAAGAGAATTAAAATAACAAATTTGCAATATGAAAGAATAATAGTGACAAATTTGCAAGATTTTGGGAAAATGTTTTAGTGGGTCATTTTAAGTTCTATAATTTTCTAGTTCGGACGCTGATTCAAAAAGATAATACTGACGACAAAGTATTAGAAACAATAATATAAACAAAGGAAGAAAAGGGATAGAAAGAATAAAGCTTTGCAAATTTGGTGTAATTTGTGGGAATTTATCTGAGAGGGAGAGAGGGTGTGTGTTTGTGTGTTTGTGTGTGTGTGTGTGTGTGTGTGTGTGTGTGTGTGTGTGTGTGTGTGTGTGTGAATCCAGAAAACAAAGTTCTTTGAATTTGAGTAGTTTTTGTGGTTTTGTTGAAATGTTGGTTGAATTTTCAGCTTTCGTTTAATTTAGTTGAGTTTTCTGTAAGGTTGTCTTTTAGCAGAATTCTCGGGTTGAATTTTCGGCTTTCGTTTAATTTTAGTTGAGTTTTCTGTAAAGTTATCTAAAAGATTTAAAAAACTTAAAAAGTTGACTTTTTCGGATAGCTCCATGCCAGATTAGATACTTTTAAACGGTTAAAAGAGTGGATGACGAAATCTATCTGCTGGCTATCTTTTTCCTGCCTTAACAGTCCGCGTCCCAAGTTCGCACTGATCATTAGTAGTAGGTGCCGACAAATGGTAAGAGACAACTTTTGGTGCCTTATTGTCTAGGCTCACTACTTCCTTCTCCACTCTGAAAGCGCCAAAATTAAGAGCCACACCTGGTCGGTTTTGTTCTATTGTTAGAAATAAATTTTTATAAATCATTAAAATCTTGGGGGAAGGATTTCTTTAAAAAAAACTAATACAAAACAAAATTTGATTTCAGATCATATATTTTATAAATGGTACTATTTACCAACCCCTCCGCTCGGGCAGGATATGACACAAGGTCAATTTTTAAGCGGAGTTTAACAGGTTTGAATTCAGAGTTTTCCTTCTCCTAGACTAGTTGCCTAACCATGGCTGAAGAACCTAGTCTGTCCTACTATTTACCCATAGCTGGAGGGAGAATTATTGGATTCATACCTTTCCCAAGGGTATTAGTGCTATGTGAAATGCAATCAGTCTCATCCAGGATTTGAACTCGTATCACCGTGTTCATTTCCTACGGCGACAACGACTACACCATTATAAATGGTAGGAATATTCTTTTTATGATTAAAACTGAAAAAAATTGTTTTCGGGTAATATAGTATATAATGTAAAGTTATTTCTTTTTTGATGAAGCTTTGTCAATATAGTAATTGACAAAGCTTCATCAAAAAAGAAATAACTTTACATTATATACTATATTACCTGATAATTATATTACCGGATACTATATTACTGATAATTCTGACTCATATTATTCTTCGTCTTCCTAATTTTGGTTTCTTTTTATTACAACTTACTCTCGTTGTTATTTCTATAATAGGAAGATATAATGTGCATTTGACACAATAATAAGTTCATGATGTTGACAAATTCACCCTCTTTTGGCTTGGGTAAGCCTGGTCCTCCATACCAGTTGTATTACCATCTAAGCCTGGTCCTCCATACCAGTTGCATTACCATCTAAGCCTGGTCCTCCATACGAGCTACATTGACATCTAAGCTATAACAGCATAAGTAAAAGTAAAGTTGGCGACCGTAGTCGAGGGAGACCAGAAGGCTCCCTTTTCAATAGCTACTACACTGAGGGGAGGGTGCTACTCCTTTCCCAGGATTGCTCCACTTTACCCTTGATATGTACCTTATATTGCTGAGTGTTAAGCAAAGAGGTACCAAGTACCGTTTTAAAAGTCTTTGGTATGACGCGACCTGGGATTGAACCCAAGTCTCCCGGTTCATTTGCGAACACTCTACCCACTAGACCAATGAGTCGGTTAGACAGCATAGAATCACAGATTTCTAAATAAATACTCCTGACAGATATGCTTCTCAGTCATTGGTTTCTTAGACATACATTTTTTTATATATAGATGAATTATATTATAAATTGAATTATCATTACCAGAAAATCTAGTTCGATCCCCAGTGAGGGAGATCACGGTATACACTGCTGATGAGACCTAATAAGGTCGAAACAGCTGTCCAGTGATTCCGCGTGTCGCACGCAGTGCTGGCTGGAATTTCTGGTCATGGTAATTCTATTTATAATTGATTTCTTAGTATAAAAAAGAAGCTCTTTTACCCCCAAACTTGAAGACTTGCCAACACATTTGATCTCATTACCTTTACGTGTTTCTCACCTAGAAAGAATCAAAGGCACAATATTTGGTGTATGACATGACCTTCAGGCAGATCTTAACAACCTTTCGCGAAGCATATCCGTAATTTTTTAAATTTAAATTTTTGCTGATTCCAACACCAGAAGAATCACGCTGAATTTAGAACCAAGAGCTGAACTTCCTACGTCAGCCCCATAAAAGATTTACTAAGTAAGTAAATAAATTAATCGTTGAGAAATTATCTTAATTGCGAGACAGAAGACCACATTATTTCAGTGACTATTATTTTCTAATTAAATGAATTTCTTCCTTACTTTTCACAAATAATAAGTATGAAGCTAATAAACATTATATATACAAATACATTGTACAGCAGTAGTTATGATAATATCAAGTTTCAGAAAAAGAAGACAAACAAGTTTACAATTGCTATATATAATTAAGTTGTGAATAGACAGGACATATAATCGTTACAATAGACTGGACAACACTGCAATTGGTGTCGCAAAAGAATTCAAATGCAGGTTATGATAACTTTCTGACAAATCCTGCTTTGAAAACGAAAAGAGCCATCTGACTTAAAAGTTTGCACATGTCAATTGTGAAAAACATTTGAATGAAAGTTTATTTGGAATGCCACAGCTGATATTTTTAGGATCCCAGAGACAGTTCAGTGCAGGAATATCCGGTTGGAAAAAATGTCTTTTCTCCACTGATTTCTGATTGGTCAGAATGGTAGAGTATTTAGACTCACTCTTTTTGGTTAAGAAAAACATGAAAACACGTTATGTGGTACTGAGAATTAGTTTTCATGTATATAGAGGGGATTTTAACTACACAATCTTGAAAAAGTGAGTAGGTTCTCTGAAAATATTTTTTAAAAACAGAGGATAAATGATACCTGTTTTGATGATTGGGAAGTACTCATTTGTCCATCATCTATATGCAGCCAAACAGTTTAATTTAGAGCTACCCAATTTTATATATTTATTAAACCTAGATGAAGATTTTAACAAAATTATTTTTCATTCTTCCCAAGAAAAAAGTGGTGAATTTTGATTAAGAGAGAGTTTCTTGCAATAAACAATAATTATACTGTATGAAATAACTAATCAAACCGAGTTTGAATTTCTAAACTTAAAAAATAACAACAAATAAACAAATTATTTGTAATATAGACACGAACCAAAAAATTTTGACTGCAACAGAAGAATTCAACTTTCTCTAGAAGATATTTCTTGTAGCCTTCCAATATATTGCTTGTATCCTTCCAAGATATGAACTGTTAAACAAATCTTTGTTACTGGCCAAGTTTTGCTCATTAATGTTATATTCTATCTCAAATTTTACCGGGCCATTGGCCTATTGAGTAGAGTATTCACTAATGGTCGAGTCATACCAAATATTCAAAAATGGTATTTGATGCCTCTTTGCTTAACACTCAACACTAGAAGATAAGGATCAAGGGTAAAGCGGAGCAATCCAGGAAATGGAGTGGCGCCCTCCCCTACACCTCGGTGTAGTAGCTATTGAAAAGGGAGCCTTCGGTTCACCCTTAACTAAGGTCGCAAACTTTACTATTACTTTTAGTTATTATGTCGAATAGTACCCCTGAGGCAAAGCATCTCATAGATCTATCCACACTGAAGATTTGTGATACAACGAAACAGTCTGTCTGTGGGTGACAATATATATGCACTCCCTGCCCCCGTGGGTTGAGCACTCGAGTGAGAAATTTCACAGCTTCCACATACGTTGAAATGCAATAGCTCTTCTCATGAACTAAGCACTCAGTTAGTTGATTACGTATATGTAAAAAAGTTATGTATAAAAAATTCCTTCACTTCCGTTAAGAACGACGTTGGTTATGAGGTTAGATATCCGACTGACTTATGGAAACAACCAGCAATTCCTGGACACGGCTATTATCAGCTTTTAGCTTGTTCTCTGATAAAGATCCATATAAGTCCTGACTGCACAAGCATGTAAACCCAGCAACTTCATTGACATCTTACTAACTGCAGATAGATGCAGCTATAGGACCCTATCAGCAGTGCCATGTTGCTGCTACCTCCACTCTTCTCTCATTCCCACGTGCAGCGCAAGAGATCTTATGTCGTTATGCACCTCACCAGTATATCAACCTCTCGGGAGTTATCGGCAAATTCATACAACTAGGAGGAAAACAGGCATCTACGGTAACTACTCAGCTTCTATTTGCAGCAGGTCCAAGAAATGAATGCTACTCCACGCTATCTATGCAGCTAGAAAGAAACTAACCATATCTGCAACTACTGTACATCCATCTGCAATTACTTCCAGTCCATAACATGCGTGCAAAGCCAAATTCCCGAGCGTCAAACTTAATCTTCCTTCGACTACTGTTCGACAAGACAGCAAATACAACCGCAATGAAATAATACCCAAACGGTGGGTTTTGTTGGTTTTAGCTGTTCGTCTAGTGGTGTGGACCTCGTTGTTAATTCTCAGATTCGGCCGTGTGGGCATTCCACAGGTTATACAAAAAACAAACAACAAACAGAGGGTGGAAGGAAGAAACAGACACGGACTTAGAACTGCAAAAGCAAGAAAGTAAAGTTGGCACTTTAACATTCTATGTATGTATGTTCATACGGCTATCGCGATAATTCAGCGAAAATCTCACACAGCTACCAAAAATGCTGACTCATCAGGTCATCGTCCCAACTTTCCAATCCGCTGCTTCGGAGTCTCACTCCCAACCGACCGCCATGAAGTCTTACACTTGACTAACTCGGAATCCCGCCCCTAACTGACTCTCTTCATCCTTCTCTTTCGGTCTCGCAGGTTTTCACGGGCACAGCACTTTGTGAGGTCTTCGCGCCAAAGTAGACAAAGGGGTCCCTCTAGACACACTGACACCGGTCAAAAATGCTGAAGACAGGGACCCCTTCTTTGGCTACCCATCCACGAACACACACAGAGACTCACATACATACATACATCTCTCTCTCTCTCTCTCTCTATATATATATATATATATATATATATACTCACACATTAATTCTTATTATCGTGCCACACCACAACAAAAATAGAACCCTTTGCATAATGGACTTTCTTCTATCTGTATTACATTTTTATAACATTCATGAACATAGCTTCTCCTTGTTTTTAATTCCTGTTTGTCATTTATTTCTTTACTCCTTATCATCCTTTCAATGTCTCCCTCCCCCCACTGCATTGCTCTGCACAAATTATAACATTAAGCAGTTGTGAATGAGAAATTTCTAATGAGGTATTTACTTCATAAGTTGATGGGTGCTTCATATAGCATAACAGAATAAGACTAGCAGACCATTTTGAGTGAGTGAGTTTCTCATAGGGTATTACATATTCTGGCCCATATAAGAATTTCAAAAAAACTGAGAAACAAATTTAGCAATAAATATGAAATATAACATTTTGAAAGTTCTAAATCCACACAAAAATTAATAAAAGCTGTGTCTGTTGTAAAACTTTCATCTGGAAGAAAATTACCATTTGCTTGTGAAAAGATGGTGTTGCAGAGTCAAAGATGTAGTTTTATTCGTTCAATTTTATTCATAGAGAGTGTGTGGGGGGGACACAGCTGCTTGTTTGCTGACCAAGTGAAAGAGAAACGGGAATAAATAATGTAATAAACAGAAAATTGGTTAAGTGAGTCGACACTAAGTTTATTTCAACAATGACTTGATGGAAATTTATTATCCGAGAGGAGATGGATGTTTAAATTATAAAGAAAAATTATTTGCATGCAAGTCTATGTGAGTGAGAATGACCTTACAAGAAGAAAAGTTGCTGGAGAAGAAAAATATTGTACGTGAGCCCATAGCATGTTTTACTGGTAGTAATAATAATAGTCACTTATCAATCGAGAATCTCGATTTATTTGTTGGATACAAATGTGTGTCAGCAAATTGTTGTGGACCAGTCGGCTAAATTGATACATTGGTAGATTGTGGGTCATACTCGTCGTTAGGTTTCCGTTGTCTGATGTGGTCTGCCGTGGTCCTATGGGTTACTGTGATCTGTATGGTCTATCGTGCATTCTTGGTGCCTTTTGTGATTTGTTCTGGAAGGTTTCGTTAGCTATTTTTATAGTAAATCAGTAAGTTCAGTCCGACTAAAATTCAGACTTTTGGTCTTGTATTGCCTTTGGTCGAAACATATTTTTGGAATCACGTGATTTGTTATTTACTAAGTTAGCGTGGGTTTGCTTTTCCTTCCAAAATTACCGTCTTTTTGAGCGGGGTGGGGGGTAAAAAACGCACGATTAAAAAAAAATGAATTAATTTCGTAATCTTCAACCTGATAGGTTGAAAAATCTTTCGCGCTGAAAAAACAAAAAAGCAAAAAACAAAACAAAACAAAAAAATTCTTCCTGAATTAGCACGAATTCTTCTTGATCCGCCTTTTTTCTAAAATAAGCGTCTTAAACAGGTTTCCTTGACAATGAGAGGAAAGCGAGAACTTATTGTCCTGTGGAAATTAACTGCCTCAAAGAAGGAACTGTAGCAGAAAGATCTTCGTATGTTTGGCGCGTAAATTATTTTGACCGTTGGTCTCGTCATATAATTTCACCCAATAGGGATGACGAATCCCATTCGGCCTGGATGACTTTCCCGGGCATATCAAATTCGGTGAAAACCCGTCAAACTACCTCTTCCTCAAAATCTTTCGAACTGGACGGACGTATTTCTTTCTGCTCCTTTATCGGTAGCGACTCACCACCATAAGGATAGAGCCGTCTGGTTCATGGACCCTTTGGGTCTACCCTTTTAGACCCAGAGGTTCACCGTTGAATACGAATTAGACGTATTAATTCCGCCTCTGACAATTCAGCTACTTTATTCCTGGACAACCCTTTCTGGAGACCTTCATACTTCTCTTCTACAGCAAACAGGATCACGCATCATGGCTGAATATTTCATTCCTGATATACCGTCTAATTCATGGACCTTTGGGTCTACACTTCTAGACCCAGGGTTCCACCGTTGAATACGAATTAGACGAATTAATCCCGCCTCTGACAATTCAGCTACTTTATTCCTGGACAACCTTTAAGGAGACAGCGATTACTTTTCTCCAACAGCACCAGGACCACACATCTACGGATGAACATTCACTCCTGTTAAAAAATCAGCAACTCAATACTTGCTAATTCTACAGCGACACATATTACGCTCCGACATTTAGCTGCTTTGATTCTTTCTCAACTCGATAACTATTTTCTTCCTACCTACGAGACTTGCAGCATAAAGGTACCCTTTATTCTGGCTGCCATTAAACCTTCTTGAAAACCTTTCGATATCTCGTTCCAATATAAATATAACGTGACGGTAACCCGTTCCGCCTTTCCCTTATAGAACCTTTGTTAATTTGACTTATCGCCTACCAAACAACTGATGTCTATTTTGTGAAGGCTGTCACTTCTTAACAAGTCAAGAAGAAAAATTCCCGCTGCTTTTTATCTTCAGCATTAAAATAATTTTCAAAAACGACTCTTATTGAAGATATTTCTGAAATAAGTACCTTTTAACTAGAACAGACCAATTAAATATTCTCTTGGAAATATTTCTGGTAGCTTTTCAACAAATCTTTGTTGCTGACCAAGCCTGGCACAGAGAACATTTTGTGCGAATTTTCACATCAAAAATGTCTTCTCAAACGCAAAACGGCGGTGAGTCCATTTTTTTTTTAATTTGAGGGAGATATTTCCTTATTACATTTTTTTTTTTTTGTTCTATTGAGGTATGAAAAATTATTATTCTTTTTTTACTTTAAACCCTACATAGAGTTGCGTTGTTTATATCTGAGACCACGTGGTTAGTGCTTCATGATTGGTCCCACGTCTAAAGCAACTTTTAGGAATGAAGACCATGTGATCAATTTATTGAGCACGTAGTCTTCCTTTCTACACAATTTCTTTCTTTTTATTTTTTGATATTGCTCTTGTGGGATCAGTCTCCTCGGATTAAAAATAATAATGATATCTGAGTGTCCTGTCCCCAAATACAACACAAATTCATTAAAAACATAAATGAATAAAAAAAAACGAGAAGAAACCATTTTTTTAGACAAACGGAAAACCAGATTAAAATAATTAAACATTTATGTACGTATTAACATTTGTATTTTACAAACTTATTTAAAGTGCTTTGTTGTGTTTTGGTCATAAGATCACAAGCTCAAAAGTTAAAAAAGTTCGCCAGTGTTCTTGATAAGAAGTTAATATGTAGTGATTAGAAAATAGTTTAGAATTTTGGGAAATGGTTAATTTCTCTAACAGTATAAATTATTTGGCAACACAAATAAATAACGAAACTTCTTTTAAACAACACAACAAAGAAAGGTTTATTATCGTAGCAGGCGTAAAGGAGTAAGAGAGAGAAAGTGTCCCTTTTGGTGTAGCTTGTTAGTATGTTGGTCCTTGGTTTGTAGGAAGCGTGTGTGAAGCTAGCAGCATCGTGTTCTTCAGCGATGGGGTTTCAAGTGGAATCAGTAGCAGTGGATGTGAGAGATGTCTGTTCGGGCTGCTGGCTAATTGCTCTCCAAGGTTGTCCGCTCTACCAAAAGGAACTAGAAAAAAATAGTTCTAGAGGAGAAGGAATCAACGCGCTCTGCCTGTCGATTGGTCGGTTATAGCTGAATTGCTTGGAGGGAGCATTGATTCGCGAAAGGATGTGTAGCTGCTACATCACCCCTTGCTTTGGTGGAAAGCGGACAGAGAAAAAGATGGCAGCCGTAAAACAAAGAAGGGTACATTTTATACATAAACAGTTTTACAAGGTTTTTTTTTTGGCCAATGTACTCGTCGACCACTACGTGTGGTGGTGACGTAATTGTCTTTTAGTATCGTATTTCCTTCTACAGGTGTAAGGGTATGTTCATGTGTGTAAGTAGGGGGATATGTGACTCTTGTGTGTTTGTATTAAGAAAGGCTCTTTTCACCCTGTCAATAGATAGTTTCTATTTTGCCACTAATGTCAAGGGTGAAAAGTTTGTCAGTGCGTGAAAGCACACGGTAAGGGCCAGTTTAAGGTCGAGTAAGAGGGGCTTTGACAGCGTCCTTTCTTAGAAAAATGTGAGTCCATGAGGAAATATCTTTTGGGACTGATGATTTGATGGTCTATTCCGTAGGGTGCATTGGTGGGAGATTACTAAAATAAGATCGCAGTCTGTTTATATACACAGCTGGATCTGTTCCCGTTAAATCTATAGGGTTCAGCATCAGACCTGGTAATGATAGAGGTACTCAATAGACGAGTTCGGCTGGAGAGTATCCTAGGTCCTCTTTGATAACTGCACGACAGCCAAGAAGGACAACAGGTACCAATTCGCTCTATCGCTGTTAGTCAGGATAGGCACAGCCTTCAATTGGCGATGGAAGCATTCTATCATCCCATTAGAAGCAGAGTGATAGCTCGTGGTTCGTATACGATTGGTCCCAAAAATTCTGGAAAGTTCCTGGAATAGGTGGGATTCAAACTGTCTGCCACAGTCAGTGGTAATAGTTGTTGGAACTCCGTAACGCGTTATCCAGCCTGATATAAGGGCTTGCGCTATGGATTCAGTTAAAATGTCTTTTAGGGGAATAGCTTCAGGCGACCGTGGGAAATGGTCTATACCAGTCAGGAGGTAGGTAAATCCCTGACTGACCGGCCATGGTCCAACCAGATCAATATGGACATGGCTGAACCGAGCGTTTGGGGTGTTGAATGTTCCTAGGGGTGCACGGATATGTTTGTGCACCTTTAATTTTTGGCAGGATACGCAATAACGTGTCCACGCAGTGATATCACGCCTCATATTTGGCCAGAAAAATCTAGCTAAAATCAGCTTCACTGTGGCTTTGGGTCTGGGATGTGCCAAATGGTGTAGGGTATCAAAAACAACCCTACGATGAGTCATCGGAACAAAATCTGTGTCACAGATGATCTGCGTGTCCGCAGTGGGCACTGGTATCTGATGGTAAGCCTTAACGAGGTCTAGTTTGGAGAAGGTCTTACAAACATGCAGAGATGAAGCGAAATCCTGTATATGTGGGATTGGGTAACGATCAGGTACCGTAATGGCATTTAGTCGTCGATAGTCCCCAGTCGGACGTCAATCTCCAGAACGCTTTGGAACCATATGCAAAGAGGAAGCCGATGGACTGGAAGAGGGACGTATAGTTATCAGCTGTAGCATATTGTTAAATTCTGCCTTCGTCGCCTTTGGTTTATCAGCGAGGGCGCGAGAACACCGGAGCACCGGTGGTTTCAATGTGGTGAGTTGTTGAATGAGTTGACTTGCCTACTACAAAATTGAAGTTCGTTAACTCTGGGTAAGAGCGTAGTAATATTCGGTATGGGTCGTCGGTGGCGGCAATGAAAAATACCGGGGTGATGGGTGAGGTACTTGCCTTACAACCTGTGACGGAAAGTTCCGTATTGCCGTCAATAAGTCGTCGTTTGCGCATGTCCACTAAGAGGTTGATGTGGTGCAGAAAGTCCGAGCCTAGAATGGGGTATGGTAAATCAGCTACAGTAAAAACCCATGTAAAGTCTCTCCGTAATTCCAAGTCCAGAGAACGAGAAATTTGACCGAATGTGGGAATAGGGGAGTGATTTACCGCTTCCAGTGTGATGGGCAACACTGGCGGCTTCTCAGTGAGGATTTTCAGTGGCCAGATACAGCAAGCTGCTCCTGTGTCAACCAAACAACGTGCTTGGGACCTGGAGTCTGTGATAAAATAGGCACGATTGTTACATAAATCTTGTGGAGAGTGTGCCGTGCTCAGCTTTCCAGATTTAAGTTTCCCTGGTTTGAGAACGAACAGGGCATTCTGCACTTCCGTGCTTCAGCGCCAAAGCGACTGTGATAAAAACATAGCCCTGGCTTGCTTGAGTGGCGGCGGTGGTGTGGGGATGGCGAACGACTTTTATGTTGACGTCTGAGCGGTTGTGACTTGACTACGGCTAATTTACTTACTTCATTGGTAAGCCGCATCAAAGGTTCGAGTATGGCCACTGTAATGTCCATTTTCTTTTTAATTTATAGGGTAACAACAGACAAAAAAAAAAAAAATCAAAGAAACACGTTTCAGTGAGAAAGAAACAAAAGGGAAAACATGTTTGAAAAGCCACAAGAAAATAAAAACTGATATTCGTGTTAAAAGAAAAAAAATGTTTTGTTTTTGTTTTTTGTTGTTTTTTTTTTTTTTTTTTTTTTTTTTTTTTGTTTTTATTTTAGAGAAGGTGCTGATTTAAGGTTTCTTAGTAAGGAAAACAAATAAAATAGTCAGTTTCAAGGCTGGTCTGAAAACAAAAGATGAAATTCAAGATGGCGTCGCCCAATCACCATTTAGGCGGGAAAATGAAATGTTAAGTAGGAAGAATGCGTTCTTTTAGCTTTGACCGTACAACTTTCTAAAAAAATGTAAAAATGTATTACTCACTTTTTCTTTTTTTTTTTTTTTTGGTTATTGTAAATTTTTTTGTACCACGAAGTCAGTTGAAAAGGGCAGAGTAGTAAGTTTCTTCTTCCTTTTTTTCTGCTTAGCAGGCAAAGCTGAGGGTAATAATTTTTTTCTTTTTTTATTAAACTTCGTTTTGTTTGAACAAAATGTAATGTTCATTATGTTAGCTTGAGTTGATGTTTTTCTTGTGGACGGGCTGAAAAGATCATTCCTCGTTGGAATTTTTTCATTTTTTTTTTTTTTTTTGTTGAGGCACATGTTAAAAAAAATGTCGTCATTTGGGTCAAGGGAGAATCTTGTTGCAGCTTTCTATTTGACAGTTTGAAAATGGGTGTCAATATGTCTGGTAAAACGAAAGATGATATCTCTTTTTAAAAAGATTGTTTTACTTGCCACAGTTTTTCCCCTTCATTTATGACTTCATAAACGAAGTATTTCAAAGTCTTTCTCTGTCACGAAAAAGTTTTTTTTAATGAATATTCTTCTGAAAGAAAAATTTGCGCCTTCGCAGCCTCTTGAACGAACACGTGTGTCACAAAGAAAGAAAATTCGTGGGTGGTCGATTGGTCAGTTAAAGCCGAATTGGTTGTCGGGGGCATTGATTCGCGAAAGGAAATAGATCTGTGGCAGCTACAATAGTATAAAATAAAATTAAATTAAAATAAGATAAAATAAAATAAATCTAAAGTGTAGCAGTTCCCAGAAACCTCTAACATGAAGCAAAATCCGTGCATGCCAAAAAAAAAAAAACAGACTTACTGGCACGAGAAAAAAACTCTTCCTCATTCAGCAGTGACCACTTGGACTGGAAAGACCAACTTCTCTCTTTTGGTGGGGGAAAAACCACGTGTCCGCTTAGCGGCATGCTGGATCACCCTCGCATCAGTAGCAGCCGTCTCTACTAACATCAGCATATGTTAAAAGTACCAAATGGACTTATTACCCACAGCTAAAACCACCGAATTTGGATGTATCAACCACCGATAACGACTAGAGCATTTCAACGCCTTATTTAAGAGAAACGACTGTTCTCTAACGGCTCAGGAAGTAATTTCCTTGCTACAGAGTAGCCGTGGGAAAGCCCAAAAAATAAAGTTGAAATTTAAAAGGTATCTTAGTTTCTTTTCTTCCTTCCTTCAATAATTCTCCTTTGCTGCCTTCTACAGACACAGAAGAAGAAGCCAATGAATAAAATGGGGTAGAGAAGAAAACAAATGGACTCAGATATCGAAACCCAAAATTGACTACTAACAACTCACGAACAAAATAATAACAACCAACCAATTCTTCATGCCCCATAAATATAATACGTGTCGTTTCATTTGTTGTAAGTTGATTTAGACATTAGTTATCACTAGAAATAAAGCCAACTTCTTAACTCAACGAAAAATACATCTTTTGCGTGAAAGTTAAAAAGACAAAGGTACAACTTTATAAAGAAAAACAATTCTTTTTTAAAGAATTTTGTGACTAATGTATAAAATGAATTCCGCAAAACATTGAAATTTCATTTAATGTTGATGTATATTTAAGTTTCTATTAAGCTCTATTCAATGCACTTGAAGTTATACTGGCTAGATGTAGAGAAATTAAACAATGTACTTTGTGTAGCAGTACTAATAGTATATCATGTCTTAAAAGGGAGGAAAGAGAAAAATCTTTATTGATCACAAACTCATGTCATAGTAATAAGTTGAGGGAACAGCTTTTTCTTTAATCCATGTCCGTGTCCGAATTGTGCTCTTCACATTCAAATATCTAAGTAGTAAGTAAAGTTGACGACCGTAGTCGAGGGCGACTCGAGGTCCACCTTTTCAATAGCTACAACACCGAGGTGTAGGTGAGAGCGCTACTCCTTCTCCCGGATTGCTCCACTTTACCCTTGACACGTACCATATAATGCTGAGGGTTAAGCAAGGAGATATCAAGTACCATTCTTTAAGTCTTTGGAATGACGCGACCTGGGACTGAACCCTGGTCTCCCGGACCATTGGCGAACACTCTACCCACTGAGCGGGTTCGTTTTAAAATATAGTTACCAACAAACTATTCGCTTTCAAAATATATATGTAGATATATATATACGAAGACAGACCTTTCAAGTCATTACCATAGCCCTTTCCCAAGCAATCAGATTCAAAAACTCTTTCCTCCCGAAACGGTTTTTTACGGGTGTTTTAGGCAGATTTTCTTTCTAAGTATTATTTCTGATAATCATGGAATTCACAGTAAAAGATAAGACAATACGTTCAAGATTTATTACGAATAGTGAAATGTAAAATATATTCTCTTGCGTAGAGAATGTAAGAAATCCCTTTTCTTTGACATGTTGGTATTGTTTTGTCCGGCAGTCGTCCGCTTGGCTCCATTCTCACTATATCTTTTAAAAGAATAAAAGAGAAAAAGTCTGGTCTTTCTTTCTTTCTTTGCATATCAACCCTTAACTGAACCCTTCTTGTTCATTAGAGTTTGGCCCCTCAATCAAGTCTTTTGACACCTCAATAGCACAAGGATGTGGTATTGTTTTTAATTTGAGGTCACCTAGATGACCATACATTAAAGATTTGTCATGCTATCTGAGACCACCAGAATTATCACGCATCAAAGAATATGGGATGGGAGTGTGGGGATTTAAGAAAACGAAATAAAAAATGAAATAGATAAATTCAAAAGTAACACTTTCCCAGGGAGCCTCTGACAGGAAGTGAAATTGGTGCATGCCTAAAAAAAGAGGGGCTTCCTGGAGCGAATAGAGAAATTCATTCATTAAGCTGTTATTGAAAGGACCTTTTCCCATCGGCTGCAAGTAGTGAGCGCACGAGCTGATTGGGTCCCGGGGCCTAGTAGCCTCTCCTGCAAGCAGCCGCCCCTGCTAAACATGCCTCACTGAACTTACGACGAATCCTCGAACTATTCACTTACCAAAGAAGGCAACAAGTGAATGGGGCGAGAAGAAAAAACGGGAGTCTCATAATAAATTCAGAATCATCCCAACAGAACCTTGCAATTAACCACTTACACCACGAACATGAATAAATAAATCTTCTTATTCCCCATTGACATAAAGGTTTGTTTAACTTCTTTATTGTAGATCAGAGAAAGAGAGAAAAGAAAAGACATAGTGATAGACAGATTTTTATTTTTACGAAACACACACACACACACACACACACACACACACACACACACACATATATATATATATATATATATATATATATATATATATATATATACCTTTTTTATTGTCTTATCATATATTTAGCTATATACCATAGGACAAAAAGACATAAGTGAATTAACGTTAGATGAAAGGGGGAGTAACTCTGAATTGAACTATCTTTATCATGTAAGTTTTAGTCATTTAAAAATCTGCGCGATAGCAATGCACACGTTCTTTTGTTTGTTACATCTGAACACCACTTTCAAGGTAGCAGCGACAGGCTACGAAATATGTGGTGATTGTTAGCAGAGAAATGCAAAAAGATAATTATTATCACGTGTTAAAGAATTTTAGTAAACATTTATATTGAAACTTGAGTTCAATTTTGTATCCCGTAAAAAAAAAACATTTTTTTGAAAGGAGAAAAAAAAAAAATGACAGCGGCCGATGTGGATGTAGACAGTATTTTAATCAGTCTAAAACCTCTAGGATGGTTCCAGATAATCCAATTCATGCTTGGTAACATTTCAGGTTTGATTATTTACACAAATAATCTCATGTATGTTTTTATGGGTAAGTGAAATCTTATTCATTTTTCACAACAAAGATTTGATTGATGAGCAACCCCCCCATTCGTTTTTTTTTTATTCTAACAATTGCAGCAGTAGGTAGAAAAACAAAACGCAACCAAACAAAACAAAAAGCAACTTTTACTTTGCTTTTACATTATCACTTAAAAAGATTATTTTAAACTACTTTTTAGTAAAAAGTAGTTTTTAGTTAAAGGAAAATAGTTTTTCAAAAAAAAAAAAAAAATCAAGCAAAAGATAAAAAAAAATAAAGTTTGTTCTTTTTTTCAAAATTTTCATTCAACAATAACGAAAAATTGAAAAAGCTTTTTTTCCCGAATTGCGATTTATGTACTTTTGCAAGTGAGTACATGATCACTCTAGTAAAGATTTAAAAAGAAATTCGGTAATAATTTGGCTTGTTCAGAAGAATTTCATCTCCTCAGAAAATTTGTCAGATTTGTTATTAATTTGTTTTTATTAATTAGTTTTTAATGAAATTAGACTGAGGCCCTGTCTGCTATACGAATACAAACGTAAAAAAAAGGTCTTCGATTTTCCATCAGTTCTTTCATACAAGTACATTTGTTATTAACGCAAATCAAAGCGAAGGAGAAATAATTAGTGTTCAGATACCATTTTGCTATTGTATTTATGTCACTTGTGCCCAAAAGAATTTTATCTTATTTTTATGCGGTCGGTGTAAACATTACAGTTCAATAGACACGATAAACATTTATTATGCGATTATGAAGAATCATTTAAACGTGTTTATTACATGAGCTATGACAACACCTTCAAAGGTTACAAGTACTAATTAGTTATTTACGAATAACTTTTTTAGAAATTAAACTATTTAAAAAATATTATTTTGATATTCAGTAAATGACTTACTTATTAGTTAAGGACGGACAATCAAGGATGATAAAAGGAATAATTTTTTTTTTTTTCGTTCTTCAGTGGAATAATTTTCTTTAATGGCCTTTTAAAAAAATACTTAACTTTTACTTTCAATGCTAAAACAACGGCCGTAGGAGAGGAATAGTCAACTTTCAATTAAGATACACTAGGTGCTAACAATATTTCGCTCTTTAAAAAAAATAATTAAAGTTATGCTTTAAGGTTAGATTTTTGTTTTTGAAAGTTAGTAACATCATAATTATTAGACATGTAATGATATTTTGCTTTTGCAAAGTAACATTGTATATCTAATTAATTTTTCATACATCTTAAACATTTAGATTCATGAAAAGTTGGTTATATGAATCAAAGAGTGTTATTAAAATTTTAAAATACTTTAAAAAAGGTTTTTGAATGAAATCAGTAATTAGAAACATTAAACTAATTCATGTAAAAATATTGCAAGTTGATAACTATATCACTTACTATGAATTTAAATCCAATTAATAGGTTAAAATTTATAACAAAAGAGTTTATGCATCACTGTTCAGTACAAATATTGGGATGCGCTTTTGTTTTGCACTAAAAATTAATAGTACGTAAAGCCTACCATACACACCCACAAAAACTCAACTTTTTAAGTATAGAACATCATATCAGCAATAGTTTATTTTTTTAATTTAATCTTGAAAAAGAAAAATAAGCATGGGTTCTGAATGTACACTTAAGAACACTCAATGAAAACTCAGTTTATCTATTATCAAAATTGTGAAATAATGATACTTTTTAATTGTCTTTTTGATATTTAATAAATATTAAATACCTGGTGATAATGTACAAATTTTTCATTGCTCCAAAAACACTTATTTTTTTTACCTTTTTTAACTTTTTTCTTCCAGACATTTTTACTTAAATATTCAACCTGAATACAAGGGATAAAACTAGAAATTGTTTAACAAATAATTGTTACTGTTGGTTTTCATACTTTCTTCATCTAAATTTTTTATATATTAAAAATAAATAAAAACATTTGGACAGAATAAAATAAAACAATGACAGTTCCCAGTTTCTTGCTTTAAAATTCATATTTTTCAATTAATAAAAATATTCTTTATTTAATAACATATTCAGATTTCGCCTTTAATTGGAGTATAATTTAAGAATCCCCACTTTTTAAACAGAACAAATATTGATAAAAAATTATTTCCCTAATAATCTGAAAGAAAATTATATTTTCTATCAAATCATTGTTTTGAAAGATCTCAAAATATTTTTGAAATATTTATTTTTAAGGTTTAGTATTCACATTTGGCATATTATTTTCTTCCAACAGTTCCCAATTTAAATTTTTTTTCTTTATTTCATGTACTCCTTCAGATTTTAATCTTTATTATATGCCAAAAGTATAAACTATATCACGTGATTAAATAACACCACATTGGTAGATTTTTTCTCAGGTCACTTAAACAAGAAAAAAATCTGCAAGTTTTTTGATAAAATAACTGATGTATTATAAAATTCATTAATTGATAAATGATCACTGAAAATTTCAGTAAAATTGGATAATTCTCTGATTTTTAGTGATTTAAAAAAAAAATTCAATTAGGAGTAGTGATTTGTTACAGAATAAAAGATCTATGGTCGTTGTGTTGTTAGTACCTAAAATATACACGTTTAAAATAATGATAATAACCCATTCCCTCATTTTAAAGGAAGTGTTAATTTTTACAAACATTTTTTTTTTCAAATGGCAAATCTATCTAAATTTTTAAAGTAGATTTTAATATGTCCTGGGTATGACACTTAACTGCATCTGGTGATGAGGCTCCAGTCCAGCTTCCATTGCCATTACTTCAAGACCCTCTCTAACCTGGGTGCTATTTATGGGTAAGAAAAAAATTTAACCATTTAAATGTGCACAAACAACTGACTAATGTTAATTGAATTGTTAGTGCTTGAAACCATTTAGCTGTGTGCAAATAAATAATTGATATTAATTAGAATCATTAGTGTTAGATAAGCAATATATGAAGCAATTTAACTGTGTGCAAAAAATGAACTCTGTCTTGTTTAAAAGGTTACCTACAAACTATTTGTTTACAAATTATTCTGTGTATATATATATATATATATATATATATAGATAGATAGATAGAGAGAGAGAGGATTTGGCATTAAATAACCTACAACTCAACCAACTAACATAGATTTTAACCCTTGGTGAAATGATCTTATTTTAAATCATTTTCAATTCATTTTTTAACTTTGTTTTGATAAATTGTATTTAATGGACATCACAAAAAAATTGAACAACAGCTCATTTTTAAAGTTGTATCTTCACTATGAACTTTGGCACACACATACACACACACACACATATATATATATATATATATATATATATATATATATATATATATATAAAAAGGCTGAAATGTGCCCAAAAGAGGACTGCCTATTTTTAGCATTGATCTTTTTTTTTTTTTTTTTTTTTTTTTTTTTTGGCATGAGGTTTTGTTTCATGTGAAATCCTCCATATTAAACCAACTTAGTGTCATTCTACTTTTATAATTATTAAAAAAAAAACAATGAAGCAACAAATGGAACAAACAATGTAATGAATAAAATAATAAAATTAAATGATTTAATTTATAAAAAATATAATGGAACACATTTCAATCTTTCTAGAAGTGTTCTTGCAATTTCAAAAGTATCTCCTTTTAGAAAATTCCACATGCTTCTCATCATTAACTGAATTACCTTTATTCAGAATATGAGTGGGGAAAGATAAATTAAAGGGGTTAATTAAAAAGTATCATTGCACCCAAATACACCCTCCTAATCCTCAACATTTATTATAATACAAGGTAATTAAAAAATATTCATATTGTATGATATAATTTAAATCAGTCTCCCACATATTCACTAGTCCTTTCAACACATTCTTGGAATCCCCCACAGGTGATTGATAAGATTTTAATATTTCAATGGGAGTATTTTTATTAAGAAAACAGAACTGATATTATGGAGATCTGGAGGTCTCTTTGATGTCAGTTCTGCTTTTTTCAGTAATGTTGAACAGATGAAGATTTTAAAATTTTAATATTATAAAGGAACCCCATAGAAATGGGAACATTTTTTAAATAACCTATACATCTAACAGATACATTCTAACTTCTGTGAGTAGACTGTTTTATGAAAGTACCAAAATTTTATTTTAATTTTTTGCTTGAGTAAAACTAAGATTGTCTATATCATTCATTCTTTAATCTTTTCTTTATAAAAAACAGTAACTAGTGCTATAAATTTCATACTGTTGATTTTTTAGTAATAATAAAAAATATGGCAGTAATAACAACAATGACAACAGGAAAAAATAATGGGGGTGCAGGAGTAAAAATAAAGCAAAACTAATATATAGGTGTCAATTATTGACCTTTGATTATTCTCATTCAATCATTCAGAGATAATGATTATTTTATTCTCATTTACTGTTGTTATACAAACTACTTAAGAAGTGAATAACCACTTTTTCTGCTTGATATCACCATTTTTTTATACTAATAGTTTTATATTTTCATGCTCATTAAACAATATTTGGAAGAATCTTGCAACTGCTACCAGACAAGTGACATATAGAAACACTGACATATAAAAAGTGGTTTCTGTTATGCTTGTTACAATTCCACAATAATCATGAATTAAAAAAAAAATGAAACAAAATTTTAAAGGATTTAAAAAATTTTTTAAGATCTCTTTATTGATTCTACTTTTCTATATACTTTTTGAATTGTTTTAATTTAAATTTAATTCTTCAGCAACAGTACCAAACTTAGTAAATAGCTAATTACATATACTGCTCATTTGACAATTTTAGTTTAAAAAATATTAAAATAACTCTAAAAATCAAAAAAAAGGAAATTCAAAAATAAAAATAACTGCAAATAATCAGTTTTGAACAACAAAAGAAATTATTATTGATTCAAAATATTTCAATCTTCATTTGATTATCATCTTTAAAATTGCGTTAGATTTTTTAAAAAAATATTATTAGACAATTTCAGACAGGAGAAAGTTATCTTAAATTATCAAGAATTATTGTCTATAAAATATGCTGAACATAATTGGTAAAAATACTGAAAAATTAAACTTGTACTATAGTTAGTTAATATTTGTCTGTGGATTGGTTGGTTTTATAACATGTCGTTCTATTAGAAATTACTTTATTCTTTAAGTTAGAGCATTTTAACACTATTATGTTAGAAAAAATCTTCCTACATGTAATATCTTTGCTGTATTACAGATACATACATACAAAAATCAGAATAGTATAATATAGATTGACTGATTGATTTCAACCAAATGTCAATCAATCTTGGGTTAATTTATACACAGAGGTTAGGGAATTGCATTTATTGTACATTGATATTTATATTTTTTGTGTAGTTGTTTCTTAAGATGCTTTTTGTACATGGTCCTATCAAATCCAATAATTTTTAAAAAGTTCTATTTGACCCATAGATAAGACCCTAACAGGTACTACCACTTTGGGTCAAAGTGGAAATGGGAGTAATGGCAATGAAGAGGTATTCCATAGATCTCTTGGTCCATGATCCTATCAACTCCAATAATTTTTAATAAGTTATATTTGACCCATAGATAAGACCCTAACAGGTACTACCACTCTGGGTCAGAGTGGACATGGGAGTAATGGCAATGAAGAGGTATTCCATAGATCTCTTGGACAGGAGCTCACCTGTAGATGCAGTTTAGTGTAATATATAGGACACTCTATTTTTTGTGGGGGTCTTACCCCTCTGCAGAGGATACAGTCAGTGTTATTTAAGCCCCACCTACAGGGCAAGTATAATACAGATTCTTACATTGATTCTTAATGTTTACAATGTAAAAAATTGAATATTTGTTTGAAGGTTAGCAAATATTAAAGGCACCTTATGTAGCTTAATACTGAATTGTTAGCACTACCAATAAACTATGACAGAATATTAGCCATTTAATTTTTGAGGGCTTTTCTTTTGCAGCTCTCTTACCAACATTCCAATGCAGTAACCTGACTGATTCCCAAATTGTAGCTTATAATATTAGCAATGATAGCCATGAAGTGGAATATTCTCAGTGTCATGTTTACATCAGATCCCAGAATGTCTCAGCAGAACCACTGATTCTAGAATGTCCAAATGGATACAACTATACAACTCCAGTTGATAAGTCTATTGTATCTCAGGTAAGGATGTGATTGAACAATGTTTACTAGAGAATAATCTAAAACATAGATTATTCAGAAAAATATGATTGACTTAATTATTTTATTAAGCAAATTTTTGAATTCTAAGATGTGAATTGTTTTACTTTTTAATCATTGGTCATTGGGATTGTAAAATACATATTTGATAATTTCAAATGGTAAAGCATGCAAAACTTTCTTCAGGTCTTGAGAAATTTATCCTGCTACTGGAGACTTTCTAGTGGTTCCCAAATTATGTTATGTGGCAAACTGATTCCTCATGCAATGTAGCTATGTCTGCCATAAAAAAAAGTACATGCTAAACCATCAGAAAAGAAATTACTTCTATTGTAGTAGAGCATTTGACAACTTTCAAACAGAAATTAAACTTTTTTTTTTCCATAATTAAACATTATACATATGTTGAGATTAGATGAGATATTGCTTTTGAAGTATGTGAACTGGTCTATTAAATTCAGAGGTTTGCCATTTAATGAGGAGATGGCACCATCTTGATTAAAATGCATGAAATCTGTCTTATCTGAGTTTATATTTTTGTTGCTTTTAAAGTGTGCTTTAAGCAAGAAAAGTTTGCAAACTGCTGCTTTACTTGCTATAAAACATTTTTTTAAATTCATTTTATGTTTTTTTCTGTATTTTTACTTTATTGTTAATAAGCAAGTCTATAAACAAGGGGTCATAGGGTGAGTGTTATTGTCTCTTGAACCCATTATGAAGGAAAGAAAAATCAAAGTCTAGTAGATTAATTGATCATTGCAGATGAATAAAAATACTTGTTTATTTGTGGTGCATTCATTTCAATGATTTGACTTTCTTTTTTTAAAATCTTTTTCAGTGGGACCTTGTCTGTCAAAGAGCTGGCCTAGCAGAGCTAAGTCAGACAGTTTATGTTCTGGGTCAATTAGTTGGCTCTTTTTTCATACCTATCCAAATGGAACACATTGGTCGTCGTCCTATCCATATTATCTGCAATATTTTGATTCTGCCTTTAAATATTCTCTGTGCCTATTCCCCATATTTTTGGCTTTTTACAATTACAAGATTTTTTAATGGTCTTTTCATGCAGGTGAGTTTGAGGATTTTATGGCACTGTTTTATCTTTTTATTGTTTTTTGGATGTTTTTTTTTTTTTTATCAAAAAAGCATTACAAATGATTAATCTAAAATATATCTAAAGAGGTTTGGATAAAAGAAGTGGAAAGACTATGATAAATACATTATATAAGCTTTTATAATAAAATTCTTCATGTACTTTTATTTATTATTTGTTTGCTATAACCCAAATTACTTTGATAATAAAAATATTTGAAGATGTTCACAGTATTCATGATACTGAAGTATATAGGTCAAAAATAAAGTGATAAAGCAATTAGTGTAATATAATTTGGTTTTATAAAAAGATGTATTAATGCTCTTTGTATGAGACATTAAAGAAATGTTGTTCTTATGGGAAAACTGAATGGTATCCTAAGGAAAATTTTAGTACAATGCTATTGGTATGAGACGTTAAAAAAATGTTCTAATAGGAAAACTAAATGTTATTTATGTGGAAAAATTTTGTAAAATGCTATTTGTATAAGACATTATTCCTATGATAAAACTATATTATTACAATACCGTGGGAATGATTAGTGTCCCCCCTACTCCTCGGTGTAGTAGCGATTGAAAAGGGAGCCTTCGGGTCACCCTTGACTACAGCCGCCAACAACTTACTACAATACATACAGAAAAATAATACTCTTGCAACTTTAATAACACACTTTTACCAAAACCTTAGTTAGTATAGTGCTAAATCATGGATACTAAAATAAATCATATTGAAACTGATCAATGACAATTTTCTTAACAATTACTAGAAATTTTCATAATAAAAATTCTAAATAAAAGGTGCAAATAGAAATGTTTTATGTAACTTGATGAAAAGAAATATAAAAAAAAGTCTACAATGAAAACTAAGATCCATTAATGTATAAATCAAATTGAAATACAATTTGTTCATTATCAGTTATATCAATTTCATATGTGTTGTTATTTTAGTTTGAGTATGATTTGTTAATTATTTATTATAGAAATACAAATAATTACAACTAAAAGAATCCTTTTAAAAAGCCTCATGAAAATATTTCAACTGAAAAATAAAAGTTGTATCATTTATTTCCATTGTCATCATCAAGTCATGTTGACAGCAAGGATTACTCTGACTTTCTCTTTCTATCTGTCCCTAACATCCATCACTCTTAGTAGGTCTGCACAGAGCTAATGTAAGTAAATCCGCACGGTCCAACAAAGGCAGACTTGAGGCTGTAAGGCCTCCGGCTTCGACTGAGCCACCTTTGGGTGGGCGAGCTGCATCATAGTCCAGCAGGGCTCGAACTTTGGCTTATGCCTGACCTTTCCCTCCTCTAAACCCCTACTTTCATCGACCTTTGGGTCATTGACCTTGTGTCAAGCTCTGTCTAGTTGGAGGCATTGGCAAACAAACAGAACTAATGTAGTGAATCCTTGCTGGTTTGCCAAAACTGGCACGTCCATATGTAAGGGTCCTTAGAAGAATGTTGCTTATGAGTTCAGCCTTCTTCTTCCACCTGTGTTCTACATGTCTTGTTCATCTTACTTGAATGATTTTTGAGATGGGAGGTAAGTGGCCGTACAACTACTTTTCTGTGGCATGTTTCTTCCAGGATTTGTTCAAACAACAACATTCTTGTGTAGTTCTCGTCTAGCTTGTTCTCTATGCATTTTGTCAGTGTCCGTGTGTTACATCCATATAGTAGTATGGACACAGCCACTTGGAAGAAATCCTATTTTATTTTATTGGAGAGCTCAGATTTTTATTTGAATGATAACCTGTCAATAGCAGCCCTCTCCTTTTAAAGGCAGATGTTGACATCATTTTCTTTAGATAAGATATTGCTGCCGAGGTCTGTGAACTCATTTACTGATTTTAGAGTGGAAATGGCTCCGTTTTATTTGTATTCACATAAAGGACAATGCTTCCTGCTGCTTGTTTCAGGCTATGCAGTAGGGATTTGTTTTGGGCAGCATATTCACAAGAAGCGCTAAATCATCTGCATAGTCTGCATCTGTTATAGTTTCTACAGGATACAGTCTGCTTTATGCCTTTTTTAGTGTAAAACTAACTTCTTTTATTAAATCTATCAAAGTACATAGTCTAGGTGGATTATAAACAATTATGGCACTAATGTATCTCCTTGCAAAACTCTTGCATCAGTGTAAAAAAGTCAGTGTTTCCAGATGAGCAAACTATTGTTTTCATGTTTTTGTAGAGCATCATTATAGTGGTAGTAGTCTCTTTGGGGAGACCATATTCAAATAGTATTTTCTACATCTTCCCTCTGTGTTTGGAATCAAATCTATGAACAATAGTGTTGCCCTGATATTTTTTGCATGTACTCTTTTAATGATTCAACGGATCTGTGAAGTTGTAGATTGATTTCTCCAAAAACCATTCTCAATTTCAGGTTTGATATGGTTGAGAAGTATGGCATTATAAACCTTAGCAGGTATAGAAGTAAGAGTTATGCTTCTGTAGTTCTTAGTGATTCTGAGGTCACCTTTCTTGGGGAAAGGAGAGTGCAGCTTTTGTCCTTTTCTTCTTTGTGTATTGTTTATACATAGCATAATCGAAGAAGTATGTCAAATTTTCTTGTCTTCTATAATTCTGGAGGTATTTTGTTGAGACCTGCAGCTTTTTTTGTTATTAATTTTTTCCAATACTGCATCAAGTTATTCTTCTGTAAACTGTCCTAGTTTGATGTCTAGTTGGTGATTAATAATTTTTGAATGGGTTTATTAGTGAATTCAGGAGAGTTTCCAATGAGGTTTTTGAAATATTCTTTCCAGCTCTGAAGTCTTTCTTCTTGACTGGAAACTTTTAGTTTTGCTCTCAAGGTGCTCTTACTTCTGCTCACTTCATTTACTGTCTGCGATGTTATTCATGATTGTCTATCTTCTACCGAGTTTCTGATTTTATTGATTTGACCCTCAATGTATCCTAGTTCTTTTTGGTATATGTTACTTTTCTCTGAACTTACTTAGTTTTTGCCCATTAGCATTTGTTGTGTTTCTTTTATTAATTGAAGATGCTTTTTTTTCAAGTTATGTCATTTCTATCTAATTGCTATTGACTCCCATGGAACTCTACATTTTTGACTTTTGGTTTGGTTGGAATCCACTCAGCTGCTTTTTCTTTATGGGTTGTAACAAAGTTTTCATATTCATCATTTAGATTATCATATTTACTAACCCCTCCGCTCGGGCAGGATATGACACAAGGTCAATTTTTAAGCGGAGTTTAACAGGTTTGAATTCAGAGTTTTCCTTCTCCTGGACTAGTTGCCTCACCAAGGCTGAAGAACCCAGTCTGTCCTACTATTTGCCCATAGCTGGAGGGTGAATAATTGGATTCATACCTTTCCCAAGGGTATTAGTACAATGTGAAATGCAATCAGTCTCATCCAGGATTTGAACTTGTGTCGTTGTGTCCATTTTCTACGATGATAACCATTACACCATGGGCACCTCCTAGATCATTTAGATTATATGCGTTTCAGAAGTGTCCTGAAGAGTATCAAACTTGTTTCTTACAGTTACCATATATTGATTTCTAATATTCTAACATCACTATTGGTGAGTGAGAATTAGTCATATGATGCAGCTTTATCTGTTTGTGTCTTATTTCTGTGTAAACTCAAGTAAATCTTTGCTGAGACTATTTTGTGAAGATATGCCTTCAAAAGAGGAGTATGCCTCACAGTTCAAAGTGTTATTTATCTACTTGTTTATGAATATGTAATCTTGCTGTGTTTTAAAGTTATTTACATGGGTGATAGTTCATAGTTTGTTTTTTTCTGGTTTATGAAACTTAGTATTTAAGCATGCTAACCTGTTCTTGAGTGAAAAATCTGTTGGATATTCACCATTTCTGTTTGGCAAGTTGTGTAAACAACTTTGCCTATATGAGTATTCATGTCTCCACTGATGATTGGAACATTGTATTTGGGAATGTGTCAGGACAAGGGAAAATAGTTTGTTGTATAAGATGATGATTTCCGTTTCATCACTGGTATTGATAGGACTGTAGCAAGAGATGATTATTGTGCATGGGTTGCCATTAAATGTGAGCACACATCACTCTCTGTTAGATTCTCTGTTATTTAGTGATTTTAAAACATGAGGACTGAGAAGCATTCCTACACCTCCTTTGATTGCATTGATGGAGTTTTTCTATGCAAATGCCAAGACAAATGTCCATCCATTACTAGTATCATGGTATTATATTTCTAATTTGCAATGGTAGTATTTATGTTCTTGTATGCATATGATGTCTATATTATGCTCAGCTGCAGACTGTCAGCTCGGTTAACTGGTTTACTGCACTTAAATTCTTAACATTAAATGTCACTATGTTGACAATGCTTTTGCATCTAAATAATTTGGGTTTGGGCTCTGTAGCTGACTTTTTGAACACTGGCACCAGAGCTTTAACTTGTTCATAAAATATGGAATGATCTCAAATCAGTTTTATGAAAATAGATTTTTTTAGTTTTTAAACAGTTTAACCACATAAACCCCTGAGCTTAATATTTTAAGCTAAGTCCTATTTAGTTATACACTATAAACCCAATGTCACAATACACCATAAAACCAATATTTTGGTCTCGGAGAGATCATTATTGTCAAAGCATGCCGACAGAATAGATTCTCTTGACTCTCTCTTGCCATCAATCCCTATTACCCATCATTCTTGGTAGGTCCTCTTGATGGCATCCAGTATCTGCACATAGCTGGTTAATATAACTTTTTACTTGTCTGCCAACACTGATGTGTCCATGTTTAGAACATAATATGATTTCATCCTTACTTCTCCAGGAATGTCCTGCATGTCTTGGATGATTTGTGAGATGGCTATACAGCAGCTGTTTTCAGAATTTGTTCAATGCTGCATGTAGAATCCTTGTATAAAATAATAAATAAAAGATATCAATCTTTTACAACTTTTTTTTTTAATGGGAGGATGGGATAACTTTAAACAAAGATGTCTGCATTTTTTAATAAATTTTGAATCTGTTTTCTACTCAACTTTTCTTGGAATTTTTTTTTTAATTTGTTATTTTTATTTATTCAATTTTATTTTATTTTTCCTTGAGTTCAGGTACAGGGTATCTGAAGTGCTGAGGGTCTTATTAAGGTTCAAAGGATTTAGAATGATGAGAGGCTAACAGTAATCCTTTCTACAGCTACTCATGCTCCTACTAATAAAACTAGGAGTTTTACCTATTCTATATACCTTACTTGCAATAAACTTTTTGTTTTTCTTTAGGGTTATCTAATTTCAACCTGCACAGTGATCACTGAAATGTTTCCAGCTAATAAACGCAACCTGATGACTGGATTATCATCTGTCATCTTCAGTTTCACCATTTTGTTATTTGAACTTACAGTCTACTTAGTACGTTACAAAAGTTGGCGCATTTTAGTTGTTTGTTGTGCTAGTTTCTCTGCAGTTGGCATCATTGAGATTATGTAAGTATGAAAAGTTTAAATTTTAGCTTTATGTGTGTATATATGTATATATATATATATATATATATATATATATATATATGCAAAGGTAAAATAAAATTAAAAATATTATTTATGTTTTTCTCCTAGTTTTTCTTTCTTTGTATTCTATATTGTAATAAACAGATCTGTGACTGTTTTTATTTTACTATAACACAGAAAAGAGGACATGGTAGCAAGATTTTTGTGAGCACAATACTGTTAAAATACTCTACCTTAGAAAATAAGCAATTTCAATCCCAATTTGCCATTTGATAATAATAGGGTTTGCATATGTACCTAGTTTGATCATTATAATTACTCTGTGAAGATAACTATTAAATGTAAATTATGGAGTACTTCCACTTATTTATTAATTATAAGCTTAATGCCTCCTAAAGTCAGCCTTTAAGCAAATATAAAGTTTATTTTATAAACACTATGTATAACTATAAAACATTTGATATTTACAAAGTTTACATTAGTATAATACAAGATTAAATTGGGAATTTTTTCTGAATAAGATTGCTCTGGACATCATTTTCTTTGAAAGGAAAATAGATTAGTTTCAGGATAATACAAAACTGCAAAGTTACTGTAAAGACTACATTCTATTGATGTCAGCACAAACATCAACACATTCCTCTAAGGACCATCCTTTTTAAAAAGTACCTTTTTGTTTTTTTTATATTATCTTAAATCTAGTATAATTCCCATAAAAAAAATTATGGAATCATTTAAATATATGGCTCTGCACTTATGCCAAGGATTAGAGTGTAGTATCTCTGTCCATGGAAATCTAATTAAATATATTACCAAAGAAAAAATACCGATAAAATGTTATCTCAAAGAGTTGAAATGTAATCCTTCCACAAAATAAATACTATATAAGAAAAATCTAATGTATAAAAATACAGATTATTATTTTGTTTCAATTTTAATTTGATTTTTTAAAAATATATTTAATTAGATTTCCAAAAAACAAAAAATGCTGAAATATGGTTTGTTTGATTTTTGTATTTGTTGTTTTGTTATTTTGTAATGTATTAGCAACTTGGTCTCATAATTGAGTAATAAAATATTATGTTAACTCATTAACAAAATATTATGTTACAGTAACACATTAATGAAATATTATGTTACAGTAACACAGAACATAGCATGTTTGCATGTAGTAATGCCTCAAATTATCATAACAGCAGAATTTCTCATTACTCTGTTGTGAGATCAGGCTGCATGAAGGATATATGTATATATATACACACACACACACACACACACATTGTGTTTTTATATATATATATATATATATCATATATCTTTAAACTTTTTGCAGATTTTATAAGGAATCCCTTCGTTGGCTTTTTGCTAAAGGGAAAGTTGAGGAGGCTAAAGAAATGATTCAGTATGCAGCCAAATTGAACAATGCTGACTTTAATCAAACATGGCAAATTGTCCTCAAACAAATTGACACAGAGCCTGAAACAGAAAGCATAGAGCTTGTAGAACTGAACACAAAAAATGACAAACATTCCACATGTGAAGAGAAAATCTCTGAAACAAAAGAAACGACCAAATTACAAGAATCAAAAAATGATCTTGTTAAAAACCAAGACAAATCAAAATCACCAAAATCTCATTGGACTGGTATTATGACTATAATGCAATATCCTTACACCAGGACTATCTCATTTATTGCCATGTTAAACTGGTAAGTCATTGATTTTAATTTTTTGGGGTTTTTTTTTTTGTTTGCATTTACAATTAAGGGAATTCTCTACAAGTATACAATAATAGCACTTTTATCTAAAAGTCTTATCTACTATCTTTTGAAAGCCTTTCTGTAAGTATTATGACTTTTGAAATAAACTTATACATTTTTAAGGAAACTATAGACCTTCTTTTTAACATATGTATATTTGAAATTACATTCTAATAGTAATAATAATAGGTTTAATATAATTGATTAAATTAAGTTTAATTGGTGTAATAATTTAAATATAATAGATTAAATTCAATATTTTATAGAAATGATTTTAATTAATAGATTAGATTAAATTCAATAGGTTTAATATAATAGATTTAAATTAAATATGAGTATTAATTTTATTGCGGACTTTTGTCCTCATCTTGGTAGTTTTTTGTTGTTTTCCTCTCTACGTTTCGGCCAAATTTCACCTCCGGCCATCTTCAGGGGATTAACTGTGACCTCAGATAGGAATGCTGAGTCTTGTAACCATATCCCCAGTAATTACTGCCTTCCATAGCTGTTGTCTATCGTACCACATTTTGACCAAGTAACACTCTAGCTGGCTTGGGTAGGAATTGAAACCGCTATCTTCTGACAATGCTCACCTGGAACCGTAGAGACTCAATGCCTCTATCCACTGCGCCATGGGCCCCGAAGGGCAATCAAGGTTGGATATTTTGGTCTTATAAATCTAATTATTTGTTCTCTTTATCTGGTCTTCCATAGTCGGGTCCGTACCGAATTTGTAATTGTCTTTATTGGGAATCCTTTTTGAGATGAGGCTTCTTAATCTGAGTATTAATTAATTTTTACTTGGTCAAAACGTGGTGCGATAGACAACAGAATAGAATACTATTTCTAAATTTCTTGTTTTTTAAAGAAAAAGAATATATATAATATATATATATATATATATATATATATATATATATATATATATGGAAGTGCGAGGGGTTCTCATGGTATAATGGCTAAAGTGCTGGATTGTGGCCTCAAAGTGAGAGAGTTCAAACTTCAATCATACTATTACATTGTCTTTGGAAAAGGTATTGAATGCCTTTATCTCCCACCCCAGCTATGGATTGAATAGTATCACTGTTATTCTACAAAGATGGCTTTGGCATTAAATAAACTATGAAGGCTGACATGCCATTAAACAAAGTGAGAAACCAATATATACATGCTGTTACAAACAAAACAGCTGTAATGCCCATTAAGTCTTCATCAGGTGATGACTGATATTTCAGCAACAATGTATAATTAGCATTAACCAAGAGTATGCTACCATCAGTATCTTGACAATACTACTAGATTTTGTTGATTTTCCATCACATCATGGGAATGCAAGATCTTTGAATAATCCTCTTTTGTATTTCCAACTATGAAGCATTGATTCAGAAATGTCATATATATATATATATATATATATATATATATATATATATATATAAATTTAAAAAAAACCCAGAAATTTCAGACTTTCTAAGCTTTTCGTATATTATCAGCTATACTTAAATTCTTTTGAAGATTTATTTAACTTTTAAATACTTATCACCTCCTCTGTAATATAAAACCGATTCCATTTTATATTCTGTGCTTTCTTTGAAAAGAAGCTAAAATTTTTTCCAAAACAATTTTTATTGCTTTCCCTTATGAGTTTTGTCC